>JASSUY010046879.1:3790-14190 GCA_032466535.1 Forpus xanthops | reverse complement strand
TTTCTTTAGAAAAATCACCTAGTGATAAGTATTAGAATTATGTTATTGATTTAGGCTCATTGTTCTAAATTGTTAAAAATTCCCACTGCATGCAGCTAGACATGTGGTATAAAACCTACCATGAGCACTTTCAATACTTATGCTTATGTATTAACTGTTCACAACGAAACACACATACACAAATAAATGTGAAGAAAGCCACACATGGAGTTAAGAGACAAAAAGAATACCCTGATATCAGTATCACTTTTACTGGAGAAATAGCAAACTAGAGAAATAGATCACTGCCACTAATAAAAGCATGCTGAATGAAAATTCACAGCGGAGGAGGAAAACAAAAATAAAAAACAAAAACAAAACAAACAAACAAAAAAAACAACAAAAACAAACAAAAAAAAAAAACCAAAAAAAAAACCACAAAAAAAAAACCCAAAAAAAACCTACACCGAATACCAAATCAAAAACCCAAACCCCTCTGTATTATTCAAAACACTTACTAGACTTCCCAACTCCTAAGTGGTGTTCATGCCAATTTGAAACGAGAAGTGAAAAGTAGTGATTTTTAAAGCTCACTTTTGCTTTTCAATAAACATCTTAATCAATAATTTAGAGCCTATCACAGAACCAGAGCAGTATTTCAACTACTATAGCTTTAGAGTAAGCCTCAGAAGAGGCTTGATCCTTAAAGATCAACCATTATCAAATACAATTTGGTATGTGATCTTCAGTATCCTTCTTTAACATGGTTAAGAGCTGAGAGGTACTGTATCCTGGGTTCAGTAGCAGCAGAAATTTTTCTCCGTAGTAATAGCTGTTGCAGTGGTGCGTTTTCAACTTTCGGCCTGGGAACAGTGCTGATAAACACCAGGGTTTATAGTTATAGTTTAGAATGTTTTGGTCTGACCAAGGACTTTCTGAGTCTTGTGCTCTGCCAGGGAGGAGGGGAGCCGGGAGGAAGCAGAAACAGGGCACCTGACCCAAACTGACCAAAGAGGTATTCCATACCACAGTATGTCATGCCAAGGATGTAAAACTGGGGGCAGGAACCCGGAAGAGTACAGTTCATGGCTCAGTCATTGAGTGATGAGCAGTCGAGTCCTCTTGCCTTGTATTTCCCTGGTCATTGATGTTATTGGTAGTAGCAGCAGTGATTTGTGTTATACCTTAGTTACTGGACTGTTCTTATCTCAGCCCATGGGAGTTACATTCTTTCAGTTCTTCTCTCCATTTCCCCCCCTGCTGAAGTGGGGGGGAAGAAGGTGGGAGGAGTGAGTGGGTGGGCAGACTGAATTACGGCTTAAACCAGGACATACTGGAAATAATCAATTTTACATTGGCACTTTCAGCCAAAGGCACTTTTCAAAGCATTATATCCAGAAGACTTTAATTTTCGGATTACTGCATTTATATTCACAGTATTTTCTTTCTAAATTTCAAAATAAGCATTTTGACATGGTTATCAAGTATTATCCACTTTGGCACAAAGAACAGCTTTTCATGTAGGCAGATTTGTTAGTTTGGTTTGGTTTTTAAACTTTCCTTGTCTAATTTTATCTGAGTTGAGCACATAGATGAATTTAAATACAGAGGGAAAGGACACCTCTTATCCATCATGACAGGCTGAACCACCTCCAGGGTGTCCATTCACTGAGGAAGTCGTATTATATCTTACCCAATGCCATTATGAAAAGTGACAACACTACCCAGAAGATATCAGTGCACTTGAGCGGACTGTTCAATCTTGCCATTGCAAAATCTGGTCAACTGACTATCATGGAATTCATGAGTCAAGACTATGAACAGGTCCTGAAACATTTTCACAGGGACAGTCTGCCTGCTACGGTAACAGATTACATAACATTTTAATACCTTTATATGCATCTTAATAAATCCATATAGAAGAAGGCACACTCATACAACAGTATTAGCATCCAACACAAAGCAACTTCAAGTGCTCACCCGGGTTGCTGGGAAAGGCTGCACTATTGTCTCACCAGCTTTGGAGATGCTGGGAACAGTAGCAGGAAACCATGAATCACAAGCTTCATAGACTGCAAAGTCCATAGCTTGACAGATTTGTGGCTTTGCCTCATTCACTCATCCAGGTAACTTAAGAAATGAAAATGAACAGAGACAACTTGCCAGCACTGCAGGAAACTACTGCTGCTGGATGGGTTATGATAATTATTGAATTTCTACTGAGTGATCGTGACAATTATTTGTACAATTCTTTTGACTATTCCTTTGGATAAACTTAATACTAACATAAAAATTAAGTCTTGTCTATAGAGCACTTCTGTAATATACATTGTTTCAGATATTTCAGTATTTTATGCTGTTGTGGAGTGATACCAATCAGAAGCAACGTGTGAGACCTTGATGACATCTGCCCAGCTCTGATTCATACCTCAATGATGGCACTCAATGCACAGCCTGAAAGGAGGGGATTTCCTTCAGAAAGTGCATTCCTGACTCAAAATAGTATGTTAATATACTGATACCCAGTGTTTTATATAGTGATGAGAGTACAGACTGATTCTTCTAATATAATGAACCTATCACATACATTTCCTCCACATTCTAGAGACAACTGAGTAGGCTACTTCAGTGAATGCCTAATTTTAGATGCCTTAAGTTATTCAAGTACTTAAAAAAGTGATGTTTAAGAACTCCACTAAGTAAGTGAATAAGCCTTTCTAACAAAGCAGCTGAACACTGCCACAGGCATCTGCAGTCTTCCAGAAATCCTGGGGCAAAGGTGGCAACAACAAACCTCTAGGCGTTCAGTTCTGGAAGTTGATAGCAAGAAGGCACAGTGAGCAGACACTTGTTATCCTTATATTAACTGTTTTCTGTCTTTCCCCACAAACTATGTATCAGATATGTAATCTCTTCTTCCTATAACAAAAGGATTTAGTTGCACACTATCAGCCCTCAGTTTTGGATCTTCTAAAGACTTTTGAAAGCCAATGTAACACAACTGTTAAAACAGGCTCATTCTGAACAATGACATTTTTACTCTTGGCACATATGACTATGCCATACTCCAATGAATGTTCATCAGAACTCTAAAAATTTCCACAGCTTCCAAAACCTGCTGAAAACCCTGAGAGATGTGTCCTGATTTTGCTAAAGTTTCATTTTATTAACCTCTCAGAAAAAGTGGGGAATGCTATGGGGCATCTTCCTTCATAAAATCTATCCTTATTTGCTGCTTACACTGTAGCTGCACATATATTAAATGTGATGTTTCAATTTTTACAGTACTCCTCTTACCATACCAGAGCCTTAGTGAGACAATAGACTACATTTCACATACTTTTTGGCTTATACTTATCCTCAGTGTACTCTGCAATTCTCATCTCCACATTTCTTCACCATAACTAATAGACTCAGATGCTGCTAAATAATTTAACACACACACGTTCTCTCATATGACTCCTGTAAAAACTTCTTCCCCTTCAGGAAGGGGCTTCCTATAGATGTATAAAGAGCGGTAGGGAACAAACTTCTGTGTACCATTGTAGTGGCATTAATATATAAATTATGAAAAAATAGTACAAACTGGAATTCAAACATGACTTCTATTTGAAGATCAATTATCTTTCAGTAGGAAACCTGGAATTATTGTTAGACTGTACAGTCCTTGTTACGTTGCCTTCTTTAACAGACTATTGACCTATGCGGGTTTAACTTCTGGATATGAAAGCAACACATCCTTATTTCCTAGACTGAAGACTGCCTTGTTAAATAGCATACCCATATTAACAGTATGTTTGCTGATAGAGGATTCAGACCATTAATTTCAGTTATCTGCCCTTGCTTTCATTTACTAGACTGGCAGTTTCACTAGTAACAAAAGGTAAGTATGAAAGCTTAGATTTTGAATTAATAAATTTTATTTTAAATATGACCTCAGAGTGGTATTTCTTGTAACAGACCACTATTTGCATTATTGACTGCTCAGAACTTACCAGCGGATAGTCACCTTGACTAAATGTCAGACTCTTCAAAATGTCATTTACAAAGGAGGCTGACTTTCAATTATGTGTGCAGATGAGTAAATGGTTCATGGAATCATCTAAAGTAAATCATGATCCTACCTTAACTCTGAGTGGTGTAGTTATATGAATCCAGTGCTTTTTAGTATCAAGACAATACATGGGAGTCCACATTTGCCTTACGTATCTAACATGAAGATTTCTCATCAGTGAAGCAATGAGGCGCAGCTCAGCCAACAGAGAGAACTGGAACTTAGCACAGAAAAATTAAGACTCAAATTTCTGCTCCAGAACTAGCACAAGTCACCACCAAGCAGCCCCTCAGTATCCAGTATAATTCAGTTCCCATTCCTTACCACCTGCCGCAGATGTACTCTCATCATCCCTTCAGTCATATATATTTCTGCCTGAGAGAACATACACTGTAGGAAACATTAAGATACTGCCAGAGGATTGTCATATTAGTATTTCAACAAGATTAATATTAGAATAGTATTATGCAGTAGATTGGCATTTCAGAGAAATCCTAAGAAAATAATATTTATCTTGCTTCATTTTTTTCATCAGCATTAGCAAGTCCAGTCTCACAAAAGTCTGCATAATTGCTTAGAAGATTCAGCTCTTTGCAGCCTAATTTTCTGGGAAACTGGAAATTCTATAAATAGCTATGCTTTGCAGTAAGATAGAGAACAAGCCATTATTTATCTTAAAACACTGAGCACTGACAATTTTCTCAGCTACTTTTGGCTTAGTACGTCACAGAAAATTTGCAAGACTCAAGATATAAAGATTTGGGGGACTGAGTTTGATAACTTTAGAGGAAACTAAAAACATAAAGGGGCCTCAAATTATACTGCAAGTCAGGTCAAGGTCTTTCAGTCACATGTTGTGGGAGCAGACAGCATCCTACACAGGGGTGATTCACTAAGATAATGACAGTTCTCAATAAGTCATGAGCTGGAGACAGCACAACCACCTCCACTACGCATAATTTGGAGTACTCTTCAGAGAATAGCATAACATCATTTTTTGGGTGAAACAACTTATATCTTAGACTGCAAGACTGTTTTAAGCTCTAAAGTGTTCAGTTTAACTGTGTTTTTTGACCATTGGACTATCAACAGAATATTTCTAATGAAGTATCTTTTAACAACTGTATGTTGTGTCTCAATATGCAACTCATATGAGCCCTTTCTGAACCTAGTTATTTACAAAAAATTAGACTGCTAAACAGAAGTCTACAGGTCATACGTTTGCCACAATACAGTAAAATCAGCTCCTGGTCCAAGCCCATACTAGAGTGGCTTTTCTGGTACAGGAAGAAATGTATTTTATATTGACATACTGCTTGGCAGACTGACTTCGATATCTTTCAGAATTTCTAGTGTTACATTAAAAAACAGCTTGGTTATTTTGTCTAGAGAGTTTTTTAATGCTGTAGCTGGTTCTCATTTTTTTGGGACATGCCTAGTTGTCATGGAGCTTAGAGTTCATATACAGCTTGTTTACTCTATTTAATTTGCTACCATTTAATTTTAAAATAGCTCAGCATGCAAAAACTCTGAAGTTTCCAAAATTTGAGATTTGTATTCAGGATTTTGACTCACATCCACATTTAATAAATATCAATGTCCCCCTACAAATAAAGGGATTGTTATCATACTTAACGTAAGCACTAGGGTTTTGAATGAATCAAAACCATTAAACATAAATGGCTAAACCAAGGTTCTGCCAAAGTAATGGTTTAATTATATATATTGCGGTTTTTTTTATACAAAATACATATGCTTTACATACATGGTGGAATTCTTTGCATTAACTACAATGTCCAAAGTCTGTTCTAGTAAAAACCTCAGATTTCACTTCACACAATTATGACTTAAGTTGAATGAAATGTTTAAGAGCTGTGCCCTTTCAAATAGACTTTCCCAAGAGGAAGAGGAAAAGAATAATGAAGCACATTTATGGCCTAGAAATGACACACAGTATAAAGGAAATGGGGAAAGTACAAGGAAATTATCCTTGTGACATAACAGCAAAAGTACAGCCAGTCACACATGCTTTCTCAGCTTTTGCACTAAGATCCTCTGAGAAACTATGTATAATGGTAACTAAACACCAAAGATGTGCATATGGAAACCAGCATCGCCTCTGACCCTAATTTGTTGCTTGTGCCCTACTTTTACTAAGTGACATTTCCCTTTCAACCTCTCTCTCCAGCGTCTGCTCAGTTAATCTAATATTGAGGATTAATCAGTTTAAAATTCCAACACAATTAAATGAATGCTTACCTTCACTTTCAAGTACAAAAACTGTACAGTACTCTGGATGACAGAATCACAAGACAGTATACACAGACCCCTTGCATATTCTTACCTCAAACCTGTTTCTCTTTCCCAGACATTAAGAGGGATAATAGTCTGGCTCAAAAAAAAACATTTCCTCCAAAACTCCACGTTTGTAAGTGTTTGTATAAACATTGCTAGTTGTTGGATCCTAGTAGAACTGCATACTGCTGAAAATAATTGCAACAGAGATCAACTGCATAAGGTCTTATCTTGTATTTCATCCCCAAGAATCTACTGCTAAATTAATTTTTCCCATTAACAACACAAGATGGACCGTAACTCAAGATTAGTGTTCAAGTCCAGACTGGACAGAGCCTTGGGCAACACTGGTTTAGTGTAGGATATCCCTGCCCATGGCAGGGGGCTTGGAACTAGATGATCTTAAGGTGCTTTCCAACACTAACTATACTATGATTCTATCTAAAATTAAAACTTTGAAGTTGCTTTAAATTAATCTTTTGGCTGCAATCTCCATCCCTGTTGGGGCATGCTTTGAAAGTCAGGTCACTGCCGTATACCCCTTTGTTTCTCATCTTTCTCAGCATACTAGTGTATGGAAAGGAGCTATTTAAAACAGCTTTGCTTATTCTTTACAACAGGTCAAAACAGGACAATGAGTGATTTTTCCTTTGGTCTCTGTATTAACAGGCCTGGTCAGGTAGGGGGGTGCTGGTACTAAGCTTCATTAAGTTCAGGGAACATTAGCACCCTCCTGAGGGCAGCATTTACTGTTCTGTTCTAGGATTATGGCCTCCTGGCATTAAAATAAGAGATATTTGAAAATGCAACACAAGCCTAAAACTTTTTACAAGTCTTTGGTTTCACTTTAAGTTTCTCATAATAAAATCTACCCTAACAAGAAGAATAAATTCATCAAGTAACTCTCTGAAACTGCAATTCAGTCATTCAAAATATGAAGACTAGACCTCCTAGAGACCACTAATTATTCTTTTTAATGACAATACATCTGTTAGTTCCTAATACCAGTCAACTCATCACAAATAAACTCTATTGTGCATGTTATTCTTGCATAAAAAATATTTCCTTAAAAACTCATATCACATTACCATCAGTAATTTAATTAATTTAACTTAGAATTTAGGAGGACATCGCTCTATACATATGTCAAAGATGGAAACAGTAAAACAAGCCTCTAATAAGTCAGTTATTAGTTTCCTGTTAGTTTTAGAAGCTTTGTATATACATATATAGAAGTTACAATTCACATATACCACTTAAGTTACAATTCCAAGTGCAATTTTTGTAAATTCATATCACCTGGCAAAGTTGCAAGGTGGAAGACCAAAGCATGATTTTTCATTACATAGTTTTAAGCTTCCTGCTCAATTTTCTGGGGAAATGCAAGGGATAATACACTGAAAGCAGAGTCAGTCCTTCTTACCATTTTTAACTCTATTGGCACATTATTTCTTTATTTGAACTACTATCTATAAATGTGAGAGGAAAAAAAAAAAAAAAACCACATTTCTCTATTCCTAGATTAATACTTTCTGAAGGTTACAGGATCAAGAAAGAAGTTTCAGCTTTGAGAACTAGACCATCAAAGCACATACCAACAGAGTACGAGAAACCATGGATTATTCGCCAGCTACATAGCCAAAGAAGAGGAGATACAGCATAAAAAACATGCATGACATGGAAGAATAAGCAGAAAAGGATAAATGGACTTGAATAAAGAATGTAAAGTATGAGGAGAAAAAAAATATTCTTGAAGAGATTACATAAAAAAAAACAACAAAAAAAACCTCCTGAGAATATAAGTGAAAAGAGTTTAGTATGAATGAGGAAACAAAGGAAAGCACAAAGATACACATATTCTCTTTTATAGAGTATTCCTGGATAAATCTCTTTCTAATATTAAAGCAGAAATTGCCCATTTGAAGCACATACAAAGATCTCTGCACTGCCTGGAACTTTTACTGAAGCCTGCAACACTATGCAATATGAAAAGTAAACAACTAAGCAGTAGCAAACCCTGCTTTCAAAAGGGGTGAAAAAAGCTGTAAGTTCCACTGGACTTGGAAGAATCATCTTGCTCTTAGATGACTGAGTGTATTTTGTCTTTCATTTACTTGAACACAGTGTACTTGCATGTATCTGTGGCAGCAGAAAATAGTAATAATAATAATCTTTCCTTCCATACCCATAGAAATTTTAGCTGATGTGCAGTACTCACAAAAAACTCTGCCAGCAACTGCTAGAGTCAACATTGCAATTTATGGACATAAAATCAGCAAAACAGCATATCCTTCAGTATATTACTTTCGTTGAGCAAATTCATCTCCACTGGAACATAGTCTCCAATATTTCCACGAATGAAAGTGCCACTCATGGAATGTTTAAAAATAAAGTCAAACTTCACTTCACAGGTCTCGACTTAAACTCGATACAGGTTTCTAAAAGAGATGGTGTCCACTCATGCCTTATGCCTTGGGAAAGCACCTATCATGTAACAGCATGGTTGATTTTCTGTTAATTTTGTCAATTGCCTAGTTTTTAATGTAAATAAAGTCTTCTTTCCCTTCACTTTGAAGGTGGTTTAGATAACCATCAAGAGTGACCAATTTAACATTACACAGCTTTTTGTTAGGGGCTTTTTTGTGGTTTGAGAGTTTCTGCAGCTGTGTCAAATTCAAAACTCAGTTATTTGTTCTGCCACAGTGAAAGACAATTAAAAATAGATGACTCACAAATCTGGATTCATTTCAATTCTACATAGAATGTACTTTGAGAAGTTTGCAGTTCTTCTTCTGGTACACTTTTGAAAGTTCTTCTAGAAAGAGAGCTTGCTCAATAAGAAGCAATAACTTTATGCAATTATTAGGACAAATATCAGACAAAGCTTGCTTATGGAAGTTTTCTCCATATAATGAGAAAGAAATTTCAGATTCTTTCAATGTATACAACCAAATATTTTCAAATTCCAATATTATGTAGTTCGAATAACCACTGTCAAATAGAAAAAAAAAAAAAATTAGTGGAACACATTTGGGGGGGAAGCAGTGGGGAATAAATAATAGTTTAGTTCTTTTAAGTTTTAAAGAATATATATTCAGGAAAAAAAACATGCAAGTACGGAAAAGTCAACTCTCATCAAATGTATTATTTTACCAGTTCTAAAAGCTTTTCTGATCCAAAATATTTCTAACAGTAATGCTTATTAGTTGATTAATGTTTTGAAAATAGCTCAGGTCCCAACAGCTTATATCCACCTCCAATCAATACTAAACCTAATTTAAAATAAGCAAGCAGAGGCCAAGTGTTTCTCACTGATTCACACAGATGCATTAGAAATTATTAGCAGCCACAGGTTTTTGATATATGAAGATATGCCAGAAACAGTTCACCTTTCTCAACCTTCAAAAGACCACCACACATCACTGGGAAATTCTGAACTGAAGTTTACTTAATTGCTTTTAAATCATTACAAGAACAAAGTTACAAATCAAAATATTCTTAATGCATGCGTCCAACAGACAGCGAATTCCTGTCCAGTTGCCCCAATGAGGCAGCAATTACCCAGAACCAGCAGGATTTTCACTTGGTGGATCTTCAGTAACCAAAGCATCCATTAATTTCTTAGATTTGTTTAAAAACATAATATTCCCGCAAGATTTTTTCTGGATATTTATCTGTTCCGCATATATATGCATATGTATAATTGTTTTGGGTTTAGATAGTATAGAGTTGATTTTCTTCATAGCAGCTAACATAGGGGCTATGCTTTGGATTTGTACTGAATATAGGGACATTTTCCTTATTGCTGAGCACAGCTTAGAAATTCAAGGCCCCTTCTGCTTCTTGCAACACCTCATCAGCAAGTAAGGTGTCAGTGCACAAGAAGTTGGGAGGGAACACAGCCAGGGCAGCTGACCCCAACTCACCAGAACGATATTCCATACCATATGACATTATTGCTATATATATGTGATCCATAATCATAGAATCATAGAATCCATAATCATAGAATCATAGAATCCATAATCATAGAATCATAGAATCCATAATCATAGAATCATAGAATCCATAA
>JASSUY010046878.1:0-47414 GCA_032466535.1 Forpus xanthops | reverse complement strand
GGCCCCGCCCCGCCGCCGCCGTCACACGGAGGGGCCGGGCAGTGCCCGCCCCTGCCGCCGCGCCCCTGACCATAGAGGTGGGCCTCCAGGCAGGTAGAGAGGGACCCTCGTGGACGGAAAGGCTGGCGGGGGGAAGGCGACGGGGGACCCGGCCCGCCATGTTTTGGGAGGGGGCAGCGGCCTGCTGGGCCGGGCTGGGCCGGGCCGGTGTCGGTGAGGGGAAAGGGCACCGACACTAGTAGGGGTGCCGAAGGCGACGGGTGGCTTTATGAGATAGGCCTTGCCTCCCCCAGCCTGGCACGAGTGAACGCTCCCGACAGCCCTTCCCTGGAAGGCCTTGGGCGGCCAGCCCCGAGCAGCCTGTGAGATAAAACGTCTGAGCCTGTAAGCAGGGAAGTGCGAGCTCCAGGATCACAAAACCGCCTGTAACAAAAAAAAAAGAAAAAGCAAAACCCGAACAGAACAGTTCCTTGCAGGCCCTGAGACTGCATCTCCTTTGAACCCCATTGCCTTAGTTTCAAAAACCCCAAAGCTGCTGCCTTGTCCACTCCTCCAGCTCATGATGGAATGGTTTAGGTTGGAAAAGACCTTAGGAGATCTGTTAATTCCAGCCCTGTGCCACAGGCAGGGACACCCTCCACTAGACCAGGTTGTACTAAGCCCCATCCTGACTGGCCCTGCTGGCATCATCCCATCTGAGCTCCACTACAAACACTGGCAATAATCACTGCTCTTCACAGCGCCCAGGCAAGTCTCCCCAGCTCATACAGCTCTGCCTGACTCTCCCAAGCAAATCTGCTTCTTAAAGAGATTTTATGATTTCAAAACAAAGTTATCCTGCTGAGCAGTTCCTATGCATTAACCTTTGCTGTGTTGCACAGGACCAAAGAGATAATTTGGGCTAGTAGCTGATTGGAGAGCTGTGACTGGTATGCAGTGTCTGATGTTCTGGCCGAGCAAGGCTCTTTCAAACAAGTTTTACTGGGTGTAGCATAGAAAAAGCTTCTTAACAACATCCTGCACACAAGAAGGTACCTTCATATTCGGCCTTCTCCAAAGGGTCGATTATGGGAAATGCTTCCCTGTGCCTGAATTCCCACACCATTTTCAAGAATGGGGTACAAGGAATACAAATCCAAAAATCCAGTTCCACTCCTCAGAACATGAAAAACCACTACATAAAATGGTATAGTTGCAAATCTGAGTTAGAATTTTAATGATAATAAAAGGTCTCTGCATAACACCATTCCTCTTTACAAGCCATAACAGGTGAAATAGATGTAACGTGATTCTTGCATCAATAGAATTATTAAATTCTAATAGGTTTTTTATCATTGTGGTGCTTTGCCTGGAGACACAATTTGACATTCCTGGGGTCAAGCTGAGTTTATGTGGCCGATTGTTATAAAACACTTTCAAAGTTTGTTACAATATCTTTACATCCAGACCATGCAGATCTAATGTGGTTATTGGTGAGAGACAATAAAACATAGAATCTGAGATAGTAATTTGTATTGCCCCTTTCCAGCACTGCAACCACATGTTAACCACAGTATCCTTCCTGTTGTCTGTGGAATGCAAATGGTCAAGAAATAACCTTTAAAAGAGAAAAAAAAAAAAGCACAATGAACAACAAACAATAGTTTACCTCCAAGAGAGGAAAAAAAAACAACACTGAATATTTGGGGGGCCCAAAATCCAGTATTCTTTTCTGGCTCAGCAAAGACACCAAACTATGCAACTTCTGCCCAGCTATACCTACCAAGAAAGGAAGTGAGATCTATTTTGCTGACAGAAAACAAGAACCTAACTGTGTGGGTTGCACAGCACTTTCACTGTTTAGATGGTAAAAGAAAATTACTGTAATTGTTTACGACGTGTATCAAAACCTGCTAAGCCTGAAGTAAATGACAGAAGTCTCACTTGTTTTAATGGTTCTAGTTCTGGCTCGTTTGTTAATATTGGGAGTTCTTCTCCACAAGAAATTGTGCGAAACAGAAACTCTGCCTTAAAATACATAGTTGGATTTGTGGTTGGTTTTTTTTTTTTTTCCTCTCTGTCTGCAAAATAGATTGTATTTTTGTTCTGTGTTTTCCTAGAAAGGAGGAACAGGACATGCCATTTTTATACAATTATTTCCCCTCAGTTTCACAAAAACACAGACCCTGATCAAGAAAACCCCTTTGTGAAGGCCATGGGGCTGTGGATTTGCTTTGCCTGAGCTTGGGCTGATCTCCCAGTCTTGCAATCCCAGCAGTTTGCAAGAATTTCTCCTCCTTCCCTAACCTATTTTGAGCTTTGTAACTCAAAGCCTTCAAGGACCAGTGTTTTACTGCAAAGGGCCCCTGGACACACATAGGTGCCAGGTTGCAGAGCTGGAGCCGCTGCACACCTGTCTCTCTGGAGCTGCAGGCTGAGGAGGGGCTGACCGCCGCTTCACCACACAGATGTAGGAAGTAATCGCTGCTGTCTAAGCACAGAAGCAGCTTCCTTTTCCCACGGTGGTGGGAGGAAACTAGGCATCTAAACTGTCACATTCAGACTCGGTTATTGTTATGTGCTTGGACAAGAACTTATTTATAATTCTTTCTGTTATACTGTTTTATCTGTAAGCTAGGATTTCACTAGCCTAATATTTAGTAATGTCAAGTAAGACTATTTCAAGTAAGAAAAATACTCAGGATGATGAAAACTTGCAGAGCTGCATCAGTGTGAATGTGGCATGGGTTCAGGTGAGGGTAGAGAAGAGATGAGAAAACCTGTAAAATAGGGATTGTAGGCCTACAAGGATGCTGGAGGCATCATCACGGGTTGCAGCAATGGGACAAGAGGTAGTGGGTTTCAACTTAAAGAGAGGAAGCATAGATTAGACATAAGGAAAAAGTTCTTTACTGTGAGTGTGGTGAGGCACTGGAATGGGTTGCCCAAAGAAGTGGTAAATGCTCCATCCCTGGCAGTGTTCAAGGCCAGGTTGGACAGAGCCCTGGGTGACGTGGTTTAGTGTGAAGCATCCCTGCACATAGCAGTTGGGTTAGAACTAGATGATCTTAAGGTCCTTTCCAACCCTAACTATTCTATGATTCTATTACCAAATCTTAAAAGAAAGTATTCTGGCTGAAGCACTGTACTTCCACTAGGAAGTGTACCAAGTCCATGTCAGGGCACATGTGTCTGTTGTGAGGGAGCTTGGAACAACACAGCCACATGCTGCTGCTGCACACAGTGTGCCTAAGTGAGACAGTGAGATGAGAAATAAAGCTGACAGGCATCTGAGATGTTTCCTGCTGTCAGTCATACTGATGCAGATGCAAAACTGTTGAAAAACCACTTGCAAATTCAACTCTGTATGTAAGTGAAATTAAAGATAGTCTTGTTAGCATCTCCTCTAAATAATATGCATCTTTACTTTTAATTACCTGGAATATGGAAAACTCTTTTCTTGCTTCCAAAAGAGTATTCCAGTGAGTGGAAAATAAAATCAACAAAGGATGAAGATGACAAAAATGAACTACCAAACAATAGCTTTAGCCCTATTTCTTTTTTAGAAAATGCAATGTTCAGGCACTTTAAAAAGATTTCTCAGGATAGGTTCACTGTTATCCAAGAGTTTTTCAGCGCTGATGCAATGTATCTATTATCATCATGAGGGCTCAGGGGACTGCTCTTTTTGACAGGGCCTTTCATGAAGTTAACAAATCAGTTTAAAACAAGCCATAAATTGTATTTGGCTGCCCATCAGCTTGGCCAGTGTTCTCTCAGCGCTCTCACAAGCACTGGGGAAAGAGGATAATAACATGGCGTGATATTTATCTTTTAGAGGAAATTTTGATCCCAATTTAAAAACAAAGCATCTCCATAGCATTTACTCTGGTGCATAAACATATGTTAGAGCAGCAGTCAAGATGTTTGCAGACTTTCCTACAAATAAATACACCCATTCCGTATCTTAAGTAACAGCTTAATAAATAATGGATTTGGTACAGGTCTCTACTGCAAAAGCTTGCCACTCATTGCTAAATTAGGGAACTGTCAGCAAGATCATCTCCCCAGTCTCACCTCCTGTAATAGTGCATGGAGAGAAAGGTGATTTCTGATAGCCAGCATCCAAGCCTTATATAGCTCTCTAGATTATTATTAACAACCTGAACTGCAGCCAGAACGAACTGAAAAGACAATCCTGTCTACTTACAGTCTGCTGAGTTAGCAGCTAACGCTTCAGCCAGTGCAGCCAAACAAGTAATCACACGCAGATGTCTTTAACCCTCGGAAGTATTCAGTTACTTATTTTATATAGATTTTCCCATCAGTGTCAAATCTGGGGTGTTGCACAGAGACATTAGTACACCCCTGTAAGTCCCCTTGGAGCTAGAGGTCAGGATAGTGAGGGTGGCTGTGGAAAGACCACTGTTATAGGGAAATGGGCACATGGTACATAGAAAGAAAGATGGTAAATCCTCCAGGGACTTTGGAAGCAATCTGCACCCAGAACTACCTTTCTTCAGTATGGGTATGTTTCCTTGGGAATAGGGAAAGACACCCTGCCCTTCAGAGCCTTCCTGCTGCCTACCACCATCACTTTCACCTTGTCTGAATTACTGTCAGTTTCTGGTCCCTTTCCAGGGCTTGGTTTCATCTTGGGAAAACAGATTCTGCAGAAGAAGGACAAAGAGACACCAAACTGTGACTGAAGCCCTGGAAGAGTACTTTGTGGTAGAAAGTCAAATCCTTTCTGTTCTTTCTGACAGGCAGGAAAAGCACTATCTACAGCATCAGGTCAGTCTGCCCTGCCAACATGCAAGACTGGCAAAACCTCCTGTGGCATCACATACCAGAGCAAGCTCTCACGCTCCCATTTCTACCAACAGCCTTAAGGAAACAGTAAATTGAATTCCCTGCCTCAGAGGGAATTCTTTTCTCCTTTAGTCCAGTTAAATAATCTGTGCCAGACATTACTTTTGGCCTTTAGACTCATAAAAGTCCATCTGAGGGCTGTTATCACTTCATTTTTCTGTGTCTCTGAAGCACAGAGAAGAGCACAACTGTCAAGCCTTTGAAAAAAATCAACATTTGTGAGTATGAGATAATAAGTGTTTTCAGACCTGGGATTTTCTAACTCTGCCATGTTGCTGTGTAGTTTACTGCAAGGTGAACCATAATTTGCAATGAAGTAATGACAGTTCTTGACATGCTTATGCTATATCAAAAGAGAAGTTTTGTGGCAGCTGTTTGCCCTTTGATGGGAGACTTTAAATTCATTTAGTGCAAAAATTAAAGGCACTGCTTTTGTACCAGTCCCTGTATAGATTTGTTTTGATATTAAACTTCTTTTGTGCCAGTCTCACATTTCCTGGTTTTGGTATAGTGAGTGATTTCCTATGGGAAGCCCATAATTACATGATCAAAGATGTGAGGGTCAAGCTTGGAAATGTAAGCAGGTGAGTGTGGAACAGATAAGCATTCAGTACTCATAGAATCATAGAATGTTTTGGGTTGGATGGCACCTTAAAGTGCCCATTGGCAGGGCCACCTTCCACTAGACGAGGTTGCTATCCAAAGCCCTATCCAAACTGGCCTTCTCAGGGAGCAGGAGGAAGGTGCATATTGTGGGATAAACACACAAAGGGAATATTTTGTATCTAAAAGGTTTGCAGTGAAATAGTTAACAGACATTTTACATTTCATAATACATGATATTTCCCTGTGATAATGATCTACCAACAATGTTCGTAGCAGTCACTGTCTTGTTTTAGAGATAACACTGCTTAGTCTGTGAAAACCTTATCTGCATTTTGGGGGTGGAGGTGAGAGAAACTTTCAAACTAGCTCTGAGGAGCACCTCCCACTTTGAATTAAGTCTGAAATCATATGTTAAAGGCCACTTACAGCTTGCCTGAATCTTTTGGCTTGTTCATCACTACATAAAATGGGAAATTTGCTGCAGGGTGTTTATCAGCTCAAAACATCACTTATTCATTAAATCCAACAATGGACTTAGTCAGAAATAGAACTGTAATGAGCTGTGTTGGAATCATCTTCTGGTCCATGGCAGAGGGCTATGTCATTGCATAGACCTGCAGGGTTTCATTCCTGAGAGCTACCTGAGCCTTCTCACGCTCAAGACAGGCGGCTGGGAATAGAGCTCCTGGAATCGCCAACACTTTCCTACTCATACCTTCCTTTTTCCTTCTGTTTTTGGATGGGGCTTTTTGCCCTGTTGTTGTTTGGGGTATTTTTTAATCACTCGCTACACGAGCTCGTCGGCAGTGCAAGCCCGGTTGGTTTTCAAAGCCACCTTTTTCTCTCTGTTCTCTAATTTCTCACAGATGATTAGACCTAAAAATATTTCTCCAATTTGCTCAATACTTCTAGCAGAAAGCTAATAAAAAATGAGAACAAAATGAAAGCCGCTGATAAAGCCCTGGTGGACCTGCACTCAGTTTGCCATGGTGGAAGTCTGGAGGAAGCAGCCTCTATGTGTGCTAACCATCCTTGAACTTCACACCACTGTGACAAATGCCAGATGTTCATCTAAAGGAGAGAAGCAGTGTCTACAAAATGCAGGCATTACTTGTTGTTTTAAAAGACAAATTCCAATAGCCAACCAGCCATGCATTTAACTGCTCCCCAAACATCTTGAGTGGTGGCAGCAGTGGCACCATTTGCCCCTGGGTGACACCAGGCCCTGGAGGTGTGAAGCCTCAGTGTTATTCCACTCCCTTCAGAACACATAGTATACCTTGAATGGCTCTCACATCTTCGTTGCTGCCTGCCAAGCCTTCATGGCTGGTGGGGACTGGGGCACAGTCAGGGTTGCATTTGTCTCCTATATTTTTTCAAGCATGATGGCAGAAGTCTGACCTCTGTCGGACCCGTCACTCCCAGAGGAAGGTGCTGCTCAGTGTGCCTGCTCAGCGCTCTTCTCCTGCATGGATCCAGCTTCAGGAACATCACCTGGAGAAAAATAAAATTATTACCTTTTCCTAACCAAACAGGAGATTTCTGTCCCTTATGTTTCTGCCTCTAACATGACATCTGGTGCCTGACAATTTTGAAACTTATTTTTGTCTGTGAAAAATGTTCCTTTAGACCAAGAAATGAGTCAGTATCTCTGCACGGCCTGCTTGCCTCTCATGGATCCATTTGGAAACATAAACCCAGCTAACTGCTTCCCCGTAACATCATCAGAAATTCTCGTTGAAGTGATTCAGACCAGACCACCAACTCTGGTTGAAGGCTCCCTTCAACCCACATGAGCTATGGTCATTTGAAATTGCAGAGGTCTAAAAAGCTTTGATTCACAAATGAGAACCAGGCTGCAAGAAGCCATTAGCAGAGCACCAAATGGGCTGTGAAAGCCTTGTGTAAGTGGCTTGGGGGACACAAACAGCCCTCGGACTCTGTGAAACAATCTCTGCTTGAAGTTTTACATTCAAAGGCACAGACTTAAATGAGAATGGAGGGACAAGTGGCAGAGACTGCTAAAGGGAAAACTGCCCTTTGTTTCCATAGCAAAGTGCAGTTTTTTCTACAGATGAAAGTTCATCCAAAGCAGGAAGGACAATCTTGTAGAAGGAAATGCCACATGAGGTACTTTATGATTCATAAGTTTGAAGGAATTTTTCCCTTTCACACCCCCCCCCCCCTTAACACAAAATACTGTGATGTTTTGCATGTTGCTTTTCCCCTCCCTCCCTTTCCCCCCGCCCCTCACTGAGCGTCTAAGCAGGGCTTCTCCTCTCTAACATTGTTTTCACTTTCACTTTTCTATTCATTTACTTGAACCATCCCCTCAACCTTGGAGAGGTTTCGCTTAGCAAAACTGTCCTGGGTTCAGCAAAGGAGAAACCATCGCCCTGTACCTCTGCCCCCATAACGTTGCTGAAGCTCTCACATTCACAGTGGAAGGGGTGTGAAGTGAGGGGCAGGCAGAAGCACAGACACAGGAATAAATGCGGTACAGAAAGAGGAGGAAAGTTGTAGGCAGGAAAGATGGGAGCTAGGGAGGGAAAGGAGGAGGTCAGAAGTTACAGGAGAGGGTTAAACAAGGTGGAATTTGCATTTACTGACAATAAAAAGGGGGATGCTAAGCTCAGACCTTTAATATCTGTGACCAAACCTCCCATCAGAGGTACAAGCAAATGGGAGTAGAGCAATAGCAGGAATCCCACCGTTTTGCCTTAACAACAAGAAGGTACTGGTCTGCCTGCCTGGGATTCCTCCCTGGGGGATCTTACATCTGTGCCTGTGAAGGGAAGTCAGGGTAGCAATAGTGAACAGTAGGCCTTTCAAATGACTTGGGGTATGAGGCTGTCATTGCAGCTAGCAGCCTTGAAGGACTGAAGATAGTGCATGCCACAGAGGTGTAGGATGGAGAAAGCAGCAGGGAGGACAGCATGCAGATGTGACCTGCTGGCATCCCCCAACTCTCTCTGGCCACTGAGCAATCCCCACTCCAGTATCCCATGAACCCTCTTGAAGCAGACCCCATCCTCCCCTCCCCTGATCCCAGTCCACCTCTCTCCCAGCTGTCACCCTCCCCAGCAACTTCCAGAGCCCCCTCACAATGGTTTCAGGCTCACCTTCAACCCCGAGGCAGCAGCCTGTGCTAAAGGTGAGAGTCCTCAGCTCTCCTGCAGCTTCCCCTCCAGGGTCATGTCCACGTGCACGGTCCTTGAGCAAGGTGTGGGCTCACAGGACATACACTGCCTTTGGCCACCCCAGCATGCAGAAAACATGATCACCTCTAAGTCCTCCCCGCCATTTGGTCGCATCCCTGAATGGCACAGCACTGAGCCAGGGCTCCCTTCCCACCCAGCAGGACAGGGCAGAGCTGGGCAGAGGGTTGCTGACCGCAAAGCCCTTCTTCAAATGCCCCCAAATTCCAGACTGCCAAGTGCGGGCATCTGCAACTGCTGCAGAGCCAGAGCTGGGCTTCACTGTCCTCCATCCTCATCTGCCTTGCTCCTTTGACCCAGCCCCAACAGATAAAGACAAAGTGAGGGGACATGAGGTGGCAGCAACTTTGTGTGGGGGACAGAAGACTCCCATGGCTGACCACATTGACATCACTGCACTCATGCAATTGGAAAAGGCTCAGAAGTTTCTCAATGCCTGCCTGCAGAAGCAGGTCCCTGGGGCAAACTGGCAGATGATCCTCAGCTCAGAAGGAAAAAACAAGTCCCCTGTTTCTCTGAGCTCAGCCAAAAGCTGTAAAGCAGATTGCTCTGTCCTCCACTAGTGTTCAGACCTCCTCTGCGTGTTTTGTTGGCGAAATCTCTCACCCCCATTCAGGAGATAGTGGTGTTTCTTAATCACACTCTGCCTTGCTACCAGAAGAGCTTTTTGACCTTGTCCTGTCTTCTTTTTGGTGTTTAGCAAATACTTATCAGCACTCGCGGTGACCTCCAGCCAGCTGGGCAGAAAGCTTTGGAGCCAAACATACGCACAAGTGATTCCAGGGGCAGCTGTTGCTACTGTATTATCTCCTCCTGTGGTTTCTGCACATACAGATAGTTAATAAGCATTGCAGTTTGCAGGCCCTTTCCCTTTAGCTCACCAAGGAGCATCTGCCTTTAGCTTGGGGCCGTTAACGCCATCTCAGCAATGGAAGCTTTCAATCTGGTATTAGCCTGTGTTGCCAAATGGATCTTACCCTTGGATGAAATGGAGCCCAAGACAGCCAAATCGCAGATCACAGACCTGCATCTTTAGCGGAGAAGGCCACCATTTAATCACACTTCCCAAATTAAGTGGAACAGAGGCTGCTCTGTGCATATCCGAACATGGCAGCCCCTCTCCTTAGCTCCTATGGCCTCCCACAGCTCAGCCGTGAGGTGTTTTTCACACTGATACGCAGAGGTCCAAGCCTGAACAGAGTTCATTCAACCCGAAGAGCAGCAATGACTCGCTTCCAAAAAATGAGTCTATTATGGCTAGAGACTATTATGAAAGCCTGCGTGAAGCTGAGACCAGATGTGTGCTCTGCTCACTCCAGCCGTTGCTTAGAGCAAAGCCCTGCTTTGTTTTTATGTTTTTTTAAACAAGAGAGGACTGACAGGAATTGGGCCTTGTCTGTAACAAGAAAGATTTCCTGATGTTTTCCTGCCCTGCTGTTCCAAATGTGTGGCTGGGCTGGGAACACACCGCCACTGACAGTGGGCACAGCAGCTCTCAGAGGGTGAGTGAGAACGTGGAAAGAGCCCTCACACGATAGGATGAAAGTGAATGGGGATGCCATCCTGTTTAAGTTCAGCTTCAAGAATCGTCTTGCTGTCATTGGGACTTTGTTAATTCTATCAGTAGGATGCACTGTGCCATCCCCTGGAAATCAGAGTGATCACGTGGCTATGATCAGTCTTTGCCTTTACAGCAAACCTTTCATCAGAGGATCTCAAAGCAACTTGCCAGCAAGGACGGGCACAACCTCACACTGTGCCTGTGAGATAAGCAAAGGGTGAAATAGATTAACTGCTTAAAAGCACACAGCAGCTCTGTGGGATGAAGGGAAAATAAGAAATATATATATATATGTTTGAAACTGCACAGGGTTTTATGGAGAGGCAGCCTGGAAGGCTGCCAGGATGCTCAAATTGCCACCCCTGCACAACCACGAATACCATGGAAACCAGCAGGGCACCGGCAGGCAGGAAAGGATATCAGCTGAAAAATGGCTTTCCACGAAATGTAGCCAGGCTGGAACACTGCTCCCCTCCCGGCTGAGTGAGGACTACGTGCCCAACCACCAGTGCTGCTGCCAGTGGGAGCAGGGCTCCAGGAGGGAGTCATTCCCACTAATTTCCCAGCCTGTGGTAATGTTGCTTTCCTGATGGTGGCTAGCGGATGACAGCAGAATGTGGGATGGCTGAGGACTGCTACATCATGTCAGCTGTGGTACAGAGATAATGGAAATCCCGAGTGCCAGGTAGAGCTCCAGCGCTTCCTGGGAGGTGTAGGAAGATGAAAGTAAGTTGACACTTGAAGAAGGACAGGGAAGGAACATGCACACGCAAGCTCCTGCATGCCCCGTCTGGTGCGGCATGATAAAGAGGCATGAAATGCTCAGCAGTAATAGCAGTTTCCCCCCCAAATACCAAGAAAGCTCAAAAAAACCCAAAAAAAGGATTCCTTTAAGCTGAGCAAAAGTAAGGAAAAGAAAGAGGCCTGGAAAACAAAACCAAAAATAACAAGCGAAACTGCATAGAACAGGAATAACGAAAATAAACAAACCCAGACAAACACTGGGGGAAGAGTGAACATACTGTTAATCTGTCAAGTACACCGTGCACACTTTTAACTATAGAGTAAGCTCAGAGAAATATCCAGCTTCCCAGCTGAGCAAGGACATCTTCTTGTTGCCAACCAGCACACGTTCCTTAAAAAGTCATACGCCTGGGAAACCAAGTCAGAAGGAATCTAAGCATTAAACAGCTGCACACATTCAAAATGCTGCTAAGAACAACAACACCTTGTGAGTAAGCTCGATACGGGGCAGCCAGCACCAGGCTTGGACAAAAATAGCCCAGTGGAGACAAGAGGCAGGTAAAGAGACATGAAGCTCTCCCTGCAGTTCTCAGCACTGAAGGGTGCAGAGGTGATCGGCTGGAGCAGAGGTCAGGGGAGAGGGGAGTATTTTATGGGCAAGCAAAAAGGACTGAAAAACAAGAGAAGCAGCAGAGCGCTGTTTCTGCCATGCGAAACCACACAGAACTAACGTCCTCCAGTAACCACAGGAGAGAACTGGAAGGGGGACGGGAGTGCTGCCATGGCTGGCCCCGATAAGGCTCTATCTAGGAACAGGCGCAGGCTGTGCTCACAGCCCGAGAACCGGGTCCGGAGGAGTGCGAGAACAACAGGATAACATCAGGCACTTCTCACACAGCTGAAGGACCGCCGCTGGTCATCAGGAGACAAGTGCAGATGGGAGACTTTAAAGTAGTGCCAGAAAAAACAAGCTACAGCCAGGGTCGAGGAACGTGGGATCCAACTCCTAGTTGTCAGCAGTTGTGGTGTATACATTGCTGAAAACAGATGCAGTGCCAGGAAAATCCAACTCCCAGCATGAAAAAAATAACTTAAGAATGATAATGAGAGAAGCCAAAGCAACTGCGACTGTGAATTAGTGATTACATAAAAGCTTTTATCTGAAAGTTATGCTAGGCCAAATCCTGATGTCATTCCTTCAGCCAGAACGCTCCCTCGAGACCTTGTGATTTGGCCACAAATTGCTACATCTTAAAAAAAGAAGGGGAAAAAGCAAACAAACCAAACCAAGTATTCTCTTTTTAAGCTAGCTGGCAACACACAGCAGGCAATAGCCTTGACTTCGCATCAAACACTTTTCCAGCAGGTAGCTGGATTTCTCTGCTTTATGCCACTGTCCGTCTGTACAGTGTAACTGTGAGGCCCAGGCCAGTCTTCAAGATCTGCTGCCTTATGTGACTGCTATTCAGGGAAGCAGGAACTTTGGGCTGTTCGCAATGAAGGAAAGCAGATGTTCAAAGCTCCCTGAAAGAAGTGAGATACGATCTGTAGCACAGCTCCTCACACTGAGACATATCAAAGCTACTCCTGAAAAACTGAATGTACAATAGTGTGGGTACTGCCATAAGCAAATGTAACAATCATCATTGCCCACCATGTGCTGCTCATTCCAGTGCTCCAGGAGCATCATTGCTACCTAAACCCCTTCTCCTTCCCTTTTCCTTTTCACAGCTGCAATGTTCTTTGGTATGTCTGTGCTGAACAGCAACAAAAACGTCTTTCCAAAATAACTGATCTGGATTTAAAACAACTGGTGTCTCAATGGCAGGCACACAAGAACAGTGGAAGGATCCTCTCTCCAGCACTGGAAGTTTCATCCCATTCCCTGAGCATTACTAAGCTTAGCAGCAGCTCTAAGCTTCACACCTAGAGGCCTCTGTGCAGTTTCAAATGGAGTGTCTGCATAGCCCAGGCCCCAGCAAGCCCCAAAGACATGCAGCCACACTGTGATGCTGCAGAAAAGAGGTATTGAAAATGACATGAGAAAATGATGACTATTCTGAGCAGGAGACATACACTTCCTATTAAAGATGACCTTCTGTAACAGCCCTTCCAAAAGCAAGGGAACACCCTCAAATACCTGTTGTAAAATCTGAAGCTACAATGCTGCCCAGCCAAAAATACTGGAAATAGCTCTTTCAAGTCATGCAAACACTTCAGAGTTTCTGAAAGGAGAAATAGCTGGAAATAGTTTGAGATAAAAGAACCTTTTATGCCAGCTGGCAAAAGGCAGACAGATGGATCAGATAGATGCATAGACAGGGCTTAAAGCCACTTTTGTCTCACCGGTGGGCTGGGCTTGTGTATGCAGCGCCTGAAGGCAGCATATCGCATCATCTGACCCTTAAATGTTAACTTTATGAAATCATATCAGATGAAACTGCAGCCTTCAAAAGCATCTCTCAGCCTGGCAGGACTCTTACCCTCCTCCCCTCTGCCCACCAGCACCTTCAACAGTGCTCAGCTCGGCACTCACACAGACCTTTGGCCCTCATGTTTCTTCCCCCTGTTCAATTCCGCAGTCCAGCCCCTATCAAAGCTAAAGAAGGTGGCGCAGGGAGTTCCACAAATATTTAGGCAAAACACCCCTTTTTCCCTGCAGTGCAATAACAGCACTGTAAGAAATGGCTGCTGTGAAAGCTGATGGGAAATCCCCCTAGAAGCATGTTTGATATGCTTTAACAGAAGCTTACTGAAAAGCAGGATGTGATGCCAACAAAACAAACCAGGTTGAAGTGCACTGTATTTTTGGTGGCCTGCACAGCATGCAAAAGATGATTTCAGCTGTGATTTTGGTGCTTGAGTCAAAAGAGGTCAAACCAAGCCACCTCAGGACAGGAATTGTGCCTTGACGGGTCTGAGGCACAGGTTTGCATGAACCCTCACAGTCTGCTTACAGGTAGGTACGCTCCTCACCGTTTCCTTCCTTTGTGCACAAGATGACTGTGGCACAGGGCTGGGATGTCCCCAGTGCTGGCAGCTCATTTCACGTGATGCTCGTCACTAATTACAATGGCCACAGTCCCCACAGGCTCCCTTCAGCAGCTTGTTCCTTGGACTTCAGTGGGCTGCTGCCAGTGTGACATCCCGTGTCTGCTGGATCACCAGCCAAAGCAAACCCAGGGTCTCTGCAGCACCTGAACTAGTGCAAAGAGATTATGGAAAGGTGGAAAGATTAAAATAAGTACATAGAACAGGAGCAGGAATAGTCCGACTTTCTTTTAGAAATGTGCTTTTTTGCTGTATTAGGACTATGTGTCCCTGGAGATTTCATGTCAAGAAGAAATTGCATAATAAATATTAAATATTTACCATGAAATTCAGTTGAAAGTGGTCTGTAATGATAGGGCAAAAAGGAAAATCACCTAAGCACCCTTTCTTTTCCTGTTTCTTTATGACACATGAATTCATCCTGAAGGACTTTAATACTTACCTCTATAGATGTTTCTGCTTTTCACATCTTTCCTGTCTTGTCTCAGGAAGACTCTGAGTTACCAAAGACATAGCAGGATTGCACCATCAGCATTGCACCATCCAAGCCCTGATGTGACTAATCTCCACGTAAATGGAAAAGACCGAGATGTGCAGTCTGTGTGGCTGGTAGGTGCAGAGCCAGACTGTCTCCTCCAGCCCACGGGTGCATGGGAAGCACATCCCCTCCATGCAGGGACACTCAAGATAGGCAAGGGTCTCTGGCACCCACTCCCTTGGGTCCCTTCATAGGGACAATGGCACAAGTGGCCCTGGGGGCACACTGGGGCTTACCTCATTGTGGTCACCATCTCACATCAGGGCATCACAAGCATGGCTTAAGGGAGTTATTCCCAGGAGGAGTACTAGATTCTTCATGGGAAAAAAATCCTCCTTTGTATAAGGCATAATATCGCTTTTTACTTGTGGTCTTTGAAAGACAAACAAAACTGTGTTCTCTATGTAAACCGCAAAGCCAAAAATAGCTCAGAGAGCACCCAGACTTCTTTGTCCATCTTAGAGACGTAGTTGTCAGAAGAAGACATCACCAAGCACACTTCTCTTTCCTGTAGGCATCATCTTACGATGATTCACGCAGCTCAGCTGAAGGGTATTTCTAAAGCATGTCTATATGATGCAATGATGGAGCTGTCTCAGATCCAACACCTGAGTGCTAGTTTTCAGAGTAAGGACACTCATTTTTGCTTTGCAGAATCAGTCTAGCCAAAACCATACGTGACCCTTCCCCAGCACAAAGCACAGGCGGCCAATGCAGGCTCCCACAGGGGACGGTGCGGGCTGCTACATGCTCTGCAGCTGCAGAATCCCCTGGGACTGCTGGTGGGGTGCTGCAGAGGGGAGGGGACATGCAATCCTTTCAACACGCTGGGACCTCGACTTTAAATGCCATTCTCAGCAGGGAAACCACACTGGGTCTGGTGGCTCAGGGTGCTCTGCATTTAGAAGTAGACTGGCAGGACCTCATCCGCCCTCCGGAAAGAAGCACCACTCTTCACCTGACTTCATTAATTTTGAGGAGGGTGGTGACAGGGAATTGCTCTTTCCAGGGAACTGGGCCAGCAGGGCAGCGTTGCCTAAGCTTTCTGCCATTGAGCTAACAGCACAGAAACCATGCACTGAAAAAAGAGAAAGACACGAGGCCTATGTCATTCGCAGGCACAAAACACAACTATGGGTAAGCAAAAGAGCGCATTGCAGCCATTTGTAAAGGTCAGGGTTTCATGAGGGGATGGTAATCAGCAGCTGACAGCCAAAGGAAACCCAGATGTTTAAGTTGCACATTGAGCAAATTTGACTGAGAAATCAAAGAAACCCAACGAGCACAGATTCTGTTCTGCTACATTCTGATGATTTTTTTTTTCCCAGGTTAAAAATGGGTTCAGAGCTCTCTTTTGTAGTTCTGACCTCAGTAAATGGTAGTTGTTCAGCTGTCAAGGATCAGAGTTGTGAGCTCCAGTGATTTATTGCTGATACTTCTGACAGCCTGTAGGTTCACGTGCTTACATCAGCATTTTAGCTTTTATCAGCATTTTCTAAGCTTTATGCTTAAATAAAATAGACCCTAAAACCTGTGTACCAGGAGTGAGGCAAACCCCAGAACCTGCTACCTGTAAAGCCACTGTGATTTTTTTACTTACACAGCATGAGATACAACACTCACTTTTTCTTCCTTAATGCCTGGAGTTACTTTCAGATGGTACCCTAGATTGTACTTTGAGATTGCACAGGTACATTCGCACTGTGCTGTTATACTGTCACAGGCTTTGGTGCCTGTACTTGTGACTCACCACAACACCACAAGCGTTGGAAGATGCAACTCCACAGGCATCCAGTGAAGCCTTGTGCAAACTCCTCTCTGGGGAAAGCTGTGTGGTTTGCAGGAGATGCACCTCCTCTTGCTGCCTGTTGTTGGATGTCATCAGGAAGCTCCAAGAAGTCCCAGTTAGAAAGGTCTGGAGGCAACAACAAAGGAAAAAGAAAATCCAAACCTAGCACCTCAGAAGATATTTAGTATAAAGGAGTGCTTTTGGTTCAGCTCTGTGCTTTAGGCCCACCATTAGACTGAAATGGTCTTCCTGGCCCTTTTTGGTGATAAAGTGGTGGACATCAGTTGGAGTTCAGAAGCAAAGGGAAAACACTCTGGTACAACAGATGGCTAGTTACTGAACAAGTCTCGAACCCTCATTATAAAACAAATCACCTCGAGCATTTGCCTATCAACAGGGTCTCAGTGAGGCCATTTATGGAGTGCTTTTCAAAGGAAACAGAGAAGGCACCACCGATCCTGATGAGTTGGAGCCATCTGAAATGCTGTGCCCAGTAACTCAGTTTCCTACAGACTTTTCAAGAGAGGTGAAGCTTTTACAAGCCTTCAGAGAACGAAGATCTTGGCTTGCAGCTCCGCCAAGTTCCCCCTCCTGCCCCAGCAGTATAAACAAAGCCACATTGTGAGACTTCCAGACGGCCCTGGTCAGGACACTGCATCGCTTTCCGCTTTTTGCATCAGATGAGGTATTTCCTGGTGTGCAGGGTGTGGTGAGGCAAAGGAATGGTTCATTTTCTTTAATTAACTTTGGTGCTGTTTGTATCTGCGCTTTCTTTTAATAGCTTCAGGTGCATTCGGTATCAGGAATATCTGCTTCAAGGCATAAGCAATAAAAGTTCTCAATCTGTCTTCCCCTGTGGGGTTTTAAACCCTTTTCTCCCAAAAATAGGTGTGAGGTCCTTTCCACAGATGCTCCGGAGCAGAACTATTTTGATCACCAAAACTCTAAACCCACAAACTCAGGGGAAGGCAAAAGATAAAAGGCCTTTCAAATCAAGTGAATAAGCCAAGGGAGAAAAAATAGATTCAGTTGTCTCTCCTACCCATTTAATTAATAGCATTCCTCCCAGAAGCGCCAAGTACATGAGCCTCTCCGAGTGCCTTTCCACAGCTGAGCTCCTGCCCTCCCTGCCGGCCAGAGGGCAAAGCTGCTGGCATCAGCAGGCAGGAGTGGGTGGGGGTGCCCACGCTCCCCACCAGGCGTTGGAGCAGATGAGATACTGTAGTGAAAGGAGTGGGACTGGTTGTGCTTCAAGATAAGATTGTCTGCCAGGGCTTTGTTGGAGGCAGCCTCGCAGATGCAGGAAGGAAAACAAACTGTAAAGATGGTAAAAGGAGAAGGAAAAAAAATGCCCCAAGGGAAGCAGTGCACAGGAGACAAAGAGCTCCATCAGGGAAGGGCACAGCAACACAGAGACAAACAAAAACAGCACCAGCTGAACAGCATCATCATGCCCTGCCTTAGCAAGCGCCTCGCTCACCTCACTTGTGCCACTACAACCTGCTTGGATAACCAGTGCTGGGGACTGGCACCAGGGACCTTGGCACAAGGCACTCCCCAGGCAGGCATGAGCTGCTGACCTGGTGGGTATTTCACGGTGACAGCAGGAAGAAAAGCATCTGGTGGCACAGTCTGGAGGACAATTAAATGCTGTTCCTGCCAGAGAGGCAGCAGGTGAAGTACAGCACAGCCGGGCTAGCAGCCGTGCAGGCCCTGCTGCTCACTGAGTGCATCACAGACATGTCTGCACTCATGCCCCAAGAAGTTTTGCTTCTTGGAAGCCTTGCTTCAAGCAAGGATTCAAGGGGAAATCCTGGTTTCAGTTTAGCTTAAGCTAGGTCTGCACAGCCCAGCCCTGGTGCATCCCCTGTCCTGAAGGTATTTTATGTGGTGCGGTTTCCTGGTTTGCAAATCTCCACCTGCTTCTGGCCCTTTCCCCGTTGCCCAAGCCAACACAATGGGAGGATGGAAACACAATGTGGAGGTGGGAAACAGCAATACTCCATGCATTGTCCTGGTTCTCAATGACCTGGTGGCTAAACCCAGCACCTGCAGCCCAGCAGAAGCCCCACTGAGAGCATAGGAAAGATCTGCAGGATTGGGGCTGGTGCAGTCCTGTTTGTATTCAACCACCTGGTGATAAACTCGAATCCACGCAAGACCTGAGACCATTCACCAGCTTCTTCCTGCAGTGTTCTGTTTGTGTGATGTATGCAGGAGCAGAGCCTGGCCAGAGGGACCCCTCCTGTACCAGAGCCAAGTGGTGGCGGCTGTGCAGCCCCAGGGACCTGGGGAAGGCAGAGTACCTGCAGGGAAAGCCATAGCTCCTGCTTTGCACCCTGAGGTCCTTTTATCCAGGACAAGGAAGAGAGACTTGTGCTGGATTCCTCAGTTTGTTAAATCCACCACACAGAAACAAAACCCTGAGAGGTTCAAAGCTTCAGTGTTTACTCTATCAGGCTTATTTCTGGGCTAAATAAACCATCAAAATCTAAGTCTCTGCTGAAAACATCTAAATGTATGCTCATTAAAGCTGATGCATAGTTAGCATTTGGTAAGGACAAAGCACGAATCCATAATTACTGTAAGATGAGTCACCTGCAGAAACCAGAGCAGTAGCCAACAAACCCCCCCCTCTGAATAACTCAATGAGAACAAAGATGCCTAGAAACATGCACATCAGCAACAAGGCACCCTCAGCCCTGGCACAGGTCAGAGAGGGGCAGCTAGCTCTACCCCAGCTCTGTGGAGGATGCTTCAGACCCCCATAGTCAGCTCTGACTGAGGACCCCGTGCCCCTCTCACTGGAAGCCCATCCCTGGATACCAGGGCCATCTGACATCCATATTCCCTCTGTGACTCATAGGATTGGAACAACCGCGACTTTTGCAGACAACTAAAAAGATAAAAATCATATTGCTTGGGGGAGTGCCAAACTATTATTTCACCCAATTAGAGTCTTGAACCGCTGAAAGTTGAAAGGATTTCCTCTGGAAAGAGAACATTCCCCAGCCACAAAGTCTCCAGAAAGGTACAGGAACAGTAACTCCTGGCATTCAGTGGTAGGAAACAAGCGTCTAGCCAAAGGCTTCTTTTTCTCATGCGCTGTGGGTGACGTGGGTAAAAGATGCTACAGCGCATCCTGGAACTTGGATTTCTATTTTTACACTCTCTCTACCTGTGACAGAATCACATGTCCAGGACATGCTGGCAATGGTTTCCCCATCTGTAGTTATTTAACTACCACAGCCTAAAGGTACTTACTGTACCCCCTGGGGTTAAAATGAATGGATATCACTATTTAGATGGATACCACTAATTGCATGGATGCGCTGTCCTGCAGCAAGAGGAAATGAAAGCTGACTGTACCAATCCCTACAGCTGAAACTGCCTCCTGGGGAGGCCACGTCTGGTTTAGGCCCCATGTCAGTCCTGCTTGGATCTGAGAAGCACAAGGGGCTCCTGCACAGGGATCACACAGGGAAGTGCCCAGCACCCTGGTGGTGCAAAGCTTCAAGCCTCCTGTGCTGCACGTGGCAGAGGAGCCCCATTGGTGTTCCCAGCCTGTTCACGCCTCCTTTCCCACACCTGCGGGCTGCCAGCCGAGCAAAACCACGGAGAATGGGTTTTCCCTTGTGCTGCCGTTCCCAGGCTGGGGGCAGGCTGGCCACAGGGAGGAACCGCGCGCCCTTGCCCCAGCGCTGCCCACTATTGCTTCAGCATGGCGCAATGCACTGATTGAGTAACTGGCAATTATATTGCATTTATCTGTCTCCAGTATTAATGGTGTTAACATTCGCAGCTGCATAAATAACAACCTGTGTCCCATTTTGCATGGCTTGGCTGATCCTGCAGCAGAGAGCAGCAATAAAGCCTGAGCTCAGGTTTTGGTGCTGTCCTCACCTGCCCAGTGCCACCCGGCTTTAAGAAGTTCAGTTTTAAGTGTGCTTGTATACCGCTACAAAAGAAAACCTCTTCTTTTGCTGCTGTGCAAAAGGAAGGGGTTTGTGCTCTGGCATAGCTGGCTTCCATTCCTTCTTCAAGAAGAATTTAACGTGACTGCCCTGAGACTGGCTGCAGCTTTATCAAGAAAGATTTCATCGTGGACTTAGACAACCTCACTTGCAGCCATTGTACTGTCAAACAGGTTTCCTTCCTCTTCTTCACAACACTTCTACATCACATCCTATTTAGAGCTCTTACAGTGCTTCATAAATAATGCGATAACAAGAGCCCTGCACACTTATGGGATTTGGGAGGCATTATCTCACATTTTAAGAGGGGGCGAATGGAGATCAGAGATTAAAAGTGGCAAACCCAATGGGCTGTGATCCAAACAGCAGCTTTTCTACCTCATTTCCCTTGGATCTAAAGCCCATCTTGGCTTCCCTGCTGTCAACCCAGCCCTCCCGCTTCTCCATCCCAGCACTTTCTCTCTAGGGTAGCTTATTTTGCAGCAGTGCATCAGCATCAGTCCCTCACTGTATTTTGCTTGAGGTCTGTAGACAGCTTGAGGTCTGTAGAGACAAAATTGCTGTTTGCATTAGCCAGAAAATGCAATGAAAATAATGAACGTAAGAAAATCTCTATCGTAGATTAACACTACTGAAAACAGAGTTATTGAACACAGAGATGCTCACTGCTGTGAGAGGAATAATCTTTTTGCTTAAGAAATACAGCAGAGTGCAAAGGATGCGAGCTCAGAGCTAAGGCACACCGTGAAGGAGAGGCACTCACTGCAGAAGCTCCTGGATTTCTAACAGGGGTTAATTAAGCATAAGCGAGCATCAGCACGGATGGTGCGCTTGGCAGTACTCTGTGCTAGCACAGAGCACTGTGATGCTCAGGCATCACCAGCTCCGTGGGGACAAGGCTGACTGCTGCTGAGGGCTGCACATCACACCCTGTGGCTGCAGAGGCACAGGCTCTGAGCCTGGCCACTGACAGCACAATTTTCAGCTACTCCAGAAGACAGCACAGCTCTGCGCTGCTCCCCGGGGAGGGCAGGAAGCTGCTGCCGGGCCATTGCTTATAATAAACCCAGTATTTCTTCCAGAGAAAGTGCAGCCTGGCTGCAGGGGCACGCAGGCACCAGGATGCGGTGCAGACAGCAGGAAGCCGACTCGTGAGATTTTCCATGTGCAGAAACAGCTCCAGAGCAATGGGCAAGCTGGAGGCTTTACCTGAAAACAGCAGGGACGCTGTGCCTCCCCAGCAGGCAGCCTCCATGACCCTGGAGCAGTCACCTCCCTTGTGTCCAGCCCAGCCTCAGCAGCATCCCTCACTGCAGAGGCACAATGAAATGCCAGGATAGCTCTGGGGAGCTCATCTCTGGAGCAGAAGGGGCAGTGCCCGCAGCAGTGCAGTGTGACTGCCCAACCTGTGGTGAGGAAAAACAGAGTCCTACCACTTGGATTCTGATGCCAGACAACAGCTGCTGCACATAGACACAGACACAGGGTGTCAGTGGGTGGGAGGAACAATTTATGGATGGTAGGAGCAAGCAGGATGCCTGCAGGCAGTGGGAGATACCTGTAAGGAAGCACACATCCATGTCCAGTAGGCACTGGGGTAAGGGATTGCTTGAGTCAGCCATGCGCTGAAAGTCCCATGCAAACAAATCCTCATGCACAGGGAACTACCAGGCAAATTCCCCAGGTAGCAAAGAAAAAGCCCCAAGCACCTTTTCCCAGAAGCCTACAGTCTTAGCCTGAAGAAAACACTCATTTTCCTGACAACAGCTTTCACAGTGCAAAGTAGCTGCTAAAAAAGGCAGATGATGTCTCTCCAGTGAGAAAGTGGCCAGGAGGAGCAGTGAGCAGCTCTGGTGCTTGCCGACGTCCTTCCTGCAGAGCAGGGACGGTACATAGCTCCTCAATTCCAAAGTGGGAAACATGGAAGCAGAAAACTCAAAAACCAAACCAAAACCCACCAACCCCCAAAAAGCCTAAACCATAACCCACCAAAACCCAAACCCCAAACCACTTGAACCTTCTAGACATTCTGTCACTTGGATTCTGCAGACACAAGCCAAAGTAGCTTTCCTTTAGGGTCAGTGTGGACAGGGAGAGAAGCATGTAGGAGGCCCCCATGACCTCAGCCCATGAGCCAGTGAGGCTCATTGAGAACACAAAGGGCTGTCACCAGCACAGAACAGCTGCAGTGTCAGTAGATCAGCACCTGGCAGCTCCTTCCCTGTGAGGAACCCTTCCCCAGGAGAGATGCCCTTTACCTGGTAGTATCTAACTGCACAGCCAAACAGGCTGTTGGCTGCTGATTAGCCATTAACATGGGCTGTGAAGGAAGGATGTCCTCGTCCACCTCCAGATCGTGGGACTAGGCTTTCAAAAGCAGACTGAGCACAGCCCATGTGGATGGCAGGACCTGGGGACAGAGGGGTTAAGTGCCCATCGAACCTGTGCAAGATGCTTTCAAACTGTCAACCATCCATTTGGAATACCTTCATTCACCCTGTTGCAGGATTAGCCCTAGTTCCTAAGCTGTTTTTCACTGTTAGCATCTTTTTAGAGAAACTCACACTAATTCTGGTTTAGACTCTTCTGTTCCATAGAACTCATTGTTTTGCTTGAAGTGCCATCATCAGTCTGGCTATCTGTTCTTTATAGAAGAAACTCAAAGCATGTACCCTTAATCATTAGTCAAGCATTAGTTTAGGAGTTTTGTTTGGTTTTGCTTTATCAATAGACAAAACAAGAGACCCATTTTTGGATGGATCAACTCCCTCACAAACATTAGTGACCAATACCACAGACCCTACATAAATGCCTTGTTGCACAATTATTTCTCACAAGAAAAACTGTACAAGCTTCAGCGTTTAAACTACAGTAAAAAGATCAGAAGGCTCTAGTCCCAGTCAAAGGTCTGTCCCACCTCTTGGGTAAGAGCCACCACCTCTGTGTGCAAAGAGGTTCTAGTATTTCCCAAGTATACCTGCAGGTTTTATTATTATAGGTGCAAGACTGTATACAAATGCCCAGACCTTTGTGGAAAACCATGAGTGAGCTAACCAGTCTTATCTGCTTGAACTGATAAGCAACTTGAAATGCAGTGACCCTGGCTTACAATCATTGCAGTATATCACCACTGTTTATTTTCACTGATCATAGTTAGCACTCAAGTTGAACGCACTTATCGATGTTTCAGCAGGAGCCCTTTGGGATATGCAGCTTATTGTTGTGAAGAAGAGGAGTTTAATAGTTCAAACCAGAACCTGGAGTACTCACTTCTTTGCCTGCTTAAGAGAAGCAGTGGCAGGTTAATTGCATAGTCTATCCAGAACTGAAAAGCTAAAAACTTGCTTCCCTTTCTCCACCCAGTATTCCTAGGTCACATGTATTGTGGGTTATTTCTTCAAAGGAGTCACATTCAGCAAAACCAAAGACCTACAGCATTTCATAAGGTTTAAAAGAGAATAAAGTAGAAATTCCAGTTAATTTGATATTGAAATCAACGCTCCCAACACCAGGGCAGAAGGAGAGGCGAAGACATGCTGCTTCATGATCAAGCTCCAACGGCTGCCTTGCGAGATGGAAACTGGCCTGCACCGGACATTGGCTTGCAATCATAAACCACTAAAATGTGCTACGTAAGAGGTCAATCTCGTTCCTGTGTTATCGAAGGAATAAACAAAAGACAGGAAAAAGTTGCTGTGCAAAAATAATTTGCCTCCATTTCGATCCCACTGATTACACTTACTAAGCAACCGATGCTCATACAACTTTTCTGATTAGGGTAAATTATATAGGACATTTTCTGAGCAGCACATCCATAATTTATCTGATACTTCAGAGGAAGCAACTACATTAATAGTTCAGGGGAAACTGAACTTTCATGTCTATATGGATTTCTGCTTGAAAATGCATTTACAATAAAAAAATAGAGGCATTAATAACCAAGTCTTCAATAAAAAACTAGAGGCATAAATAACCAAGTCTTCAATCTCATTATGAATAATTTTAAATACCTTTGCTGTCCACTTAAAGCATTTCAGCTTAAACTCATTTTACTTATCTAGCAAAAAGCAGATGAACTGGAAAGGTCTCAGTAATCCCAGGCAATTCAGAAGTCATAAGCAACCAGTGACTGTAGACAGTGCAACAAAAGGATCCATAGGTAGCGCTTAAGACAAGAGATGTTTGCAATATGGCAGCACAGTCCCAATAAGCTGTTTCATGATACTCCTTGACCAACCTCTCAATTACAGCAGTTAAACTCACTGCAACCTTCCTGAGGGGAAACAAAACAAACAAAACACCATACAGTTCATGTTCTTGATACTGATAGAAGTGCATCAATAAATACGTTACCAATTTTGTTAGGGATCTGCTATATCCACTCACGCTAACAGGTAAGGAAGCCACAGAGCTGGTCAATAAACTGTATTCCACAGAAAAGCACCAGCTACATTGGCTGCAGTCACCAAATGTTATCCAGATAAAGACAGTGCTACTTTGTTCAGGTAATGGTTCACCACCACACTTAGAAAAAGAACGCTTTTACACATTAATAAACTGAGTGATAACCATAGTCCAAAATGGTTTGCTTTTCCGCAATGAAGCTTGAAGTGCTTTAGCGTCTTGATTATATGATGCTACTTCAGTGCACGTGTATCCCCTACAGAGAATGGCAGAAGTAGCAAATGAAATAAACAGAGTTGCATTCTCATCTTCATTATCAGATAATTAAAGAACTCATTTTGCCCTGGGCATTCTTAATTATTTTTTAATCAAGTGAAGAAAGTTGCCACTATCACCACAGAAGGAATCTGGAAGCCAACTGATGTTATTTCTAAACACAGATCTGAATCTTCTCAGTCAGTATGGCAAAACCAAATCCTGTCTGAAAAATGATTATAAAAGCCTTCCTTGGGAGAACTACAACACAGACTCAGTAATGCAGCTCAGCTCTTCAATGCATCTTGGATGCACTGGTATTTGTAGATGATGCAGAGATATTTGTACTAATTTTATGCATATTCCAACCATTGAATTCTTTGGAGAATTCCAAAAACAAGAGAACATTATCCCACTTAGGATTTTTTTTCGCTTAATATTCATTTAAACCAATAAATCTTAGAAATACTCCTGACAATGCTTAGAAAGCCAACAAACAAGACTAAGGCATAAAATCTCCATAAAAATGTTTTTATTCCTTATCAGTGGAGACTGCGTATGAAAAGAGGATCTACCGTGAGCTTTTCAACAGAGGAAACCGCAAAATAAAACCAGCCATCCTCCTAAGCAGCAGAGACACCAGGGTATCCCAATTCCAGAGCAGAAGATGGCTATCCAATCCATCTCACTGCCCTCTTGCAACACAGCAAAGTTAGTTTTCAGCAAGAGGCTAAAGAAATTGCCACAAAATGCTACTCTGGCCAATGTTCCTCCCTGTTCCTCAGTCTTCATCCACATCTTTCATTTTCTTCTTTTTCTTCTTCTTTTTCTCTGTATTCTGCAAACAAACAAATGCTGCTATGAACAAAGCATAATGGGAAAGCAAAGCAACGCATGTAGCTAGGCAACAGAGCTCACACTCAAAGCACTGCAGTAGTTGCCATACTCAGCAAAGCAGGACCCAAGAGATGTCCCCTTTCCTCTATTGCTACATGCACTTCATGTTTACAGCACAGTGGGGCCAGTGGTCAAGGGCAGCTGTGCTCTCTGCTACACTGTTGGCAGCTCAGCACTGCAGCCAGGCAGCATAGCTGTGATAAACAATGGGGAGACAATTAAACCCCATGTTAAGAAGAGGATTTCAAAACTGAGCAACTGGTTTGGCTTGGCCCCATCCACTCAGCTGGTGCTAGAAGCCACCAAATGATGCGTCATGAATTCACCAAGTCTAGCCTCTGATCCCTGCAAGTCTTAAGCACTAGACTGTGCCTGTGGATCGGCACCAGGGGACATCCTCCTGAGGAGAAAAAGTGTAGAAAGACAGCAGACTAAAGCTGGGGGCGAGCAAAGGAAAGGAGGGGAAACATGGAGGCATTAGTCACAGATTTCCCAGACCTTATTTCGTAACACAAATCCTCTGGATGTTACAACGATGGATATCATGAAATAGTTACTAGATTAAAACTGTCCTTGCATACCATGGGTTATGCAGATAAAAACATTCCCCCCTCACTCTGTATGTTTTGGAAAGAATCCATTCCCATAAGGGATCAGGTAGCTGTGCAATTCCACCTCACCTCAACTGTGGGGCTGGTGGGGTGTTCCTCATTGAGTACCTCTTCCTCTTCAGCTTGCTTCTCCTTATCCTTTTTCTTTTTCTTCTTTTTGACAGGTTCACCATCTTCTACTGTTCTCTCTTCTGTCCCCAGAAGGAAGAAAAATTAAAGGCAGGCTGTCAGTTATTAAGAGTGGTAAAAGGCAAAATGAGAAAGTTCCTATGCGATATGAGAGGATGCAGCGATGACAGTAAGGAGGCAAAGTACTGAATACACACTGCCCCTTCTCTATACAACTTCTGTCCCTCCTCTTTGCCCTTTCCTGCATGACTACTCCCTGCTCTAATCAAAACATGTAACTACCTAAGACACAAGTGACAACGTTCAGACAGCACTATTTACATCTCCTGATACAAGCATCACTCCTATATGCTGCTCTCAAAGTTTACACTGAGCTTGCATGTTTTCATTTGTCTGTCAAATTACATTTAGCGCTTTATCTGAAAAGAGACTGACCACAGTTTGGCAAGTATTTTCACCAGCATCACAAGAGCAGCAAAAGGACTCAAAAACCCACATCAGAAGTATGTTCAGCCAGCAGTTGGTCACAACTTACTTCCCTATCTTGATGTTGGAAATGTGCTAAGACACTGTCGTAGTTTGAGCTACACCAGCTATTGCTTAAAGAAAAATGACTGCTGCTGCTGAACCCATGACAGACACAAAGTATTTTTCTTTACTGTTCAGAACGGCAAACACAAAGATCTCTTAATGCTGAGTAAACATAAAGCATTTAATGCAAAAGCAGAAACTCTTTCCTGTTCTGGAAGACAGGAACTGAATTATTTATACAAGCCGAGAGCAACATTAACCCAAGGAAAGAGTTAGTAATGCACTCTTAATTTTCAGGACAATTCATCTCCAGCTGGGCTAACTACAGTGCTAAAGGCACTATGATTTACCACTCATTTTCTAGAATACACACCACAATCTTAGGAATCTCTAGGTAAAGAAACCAAGCAGAAATGATTACCAAGCTGACAGCCTATGCAGTAGCCAGGCTGTTACTGGAGTATGCCCAAGTTAAAGTTATTTGCACAGCTGAGTCAGTGCTGGATACCAAGTTTCTCAGTATGTAGTACTCATGACAGAGCTCACGACGCAGCAACCAGTGTCCTTCAGTAGCTACAAAACCAAGATGCTGTGTTTGTGGTGTGTACTCCACAAGTAATTTTCTCACTGTACTCCCCCCAAAAAACTGAATCAAGTTCATTCTGAAGCACATTCACTCACCACTTACAAAAAGAACACAAAGCCAGTGCCATTATACAAACTCCCAAACACACAACCTCCTAACATCTCTGTTGTACTTTGTCACCAGTTGAGTTCCTTGAGGCAGCAGCAGGATGAGTCAAAAAAAATGCACTTCAATCTTTGCCTCTAACATAAGCTGCAGACAAAAAAAATTGGCTTCAGGATAAAAAATTTTCTAGACTTGTCTACAGGAAAATACAGCCAGCTAACACAGGCAGCTTTCTGACATTAAAAAAACATGCCAGAAGCAAAACAGCAAAGGACTTCACATAAAGGAACTGGCAAATATAATTCTAAGTGGATTCTGCCATACGCATTCACAGTGAACAGTGTGCAAGCAAAGGCATTCAAAATGCCTGTAGAAGAAGTTATCCTCACCTCCTTACATATGGCACAAGGAAATAAAATGTAGCTGAAAAATAAGTATAAACTACATTAAAGCCACACAATACCATACAAGCACACGCATCATATTCTGCTATGGGATACATTTGCTTGGCTGGATTGGTAAGCTGTGCACTTTCAAGCTAAGTGCTGGGTGGTAACCTTGGAAAAATAACTTCTTGTTATAACTCCACATGTCATCAAGTCTGACACAGCAGGCAGTGGAACCTGTCACACTTTACAACCACAGATGATGCACTGTGCAGTCACTCATAGGCACTGTCACTTCTCACAGCCAGTAGCAGATGCCTTCCTGCAGATTTCAGTTGCTGCTTTCCAGCAAAGTTCACCACAAGGCTTCACGTATTTGTACCTAGGCAGAATGAGGATAAAGGCTCCAGGGGTGCTGGTCTTTTCTCCCTGGGTGCAACACTTCAAAGTCACTCAAGCCCAGTGGGGTTTCTTTGCGATACACAGCAGCTGACAAGAAAGACAAAGCACTTACTATCACGCACTGAGGCACAGACAGCAGCACCAAGAGAAGTGGTTTGATTGATGGTCCTGTGCAGTGCTGGAGATCACCAGTGGGTTCCACACACCCATTATCTACCAGTTTTCTGTAAGCTTTTCCACACTAGCCTCGTGTACCCTCCCCCCCTCTGGATGATGCTCTGCATGTACGGAATCAAACAGCCTGCTTGTCAATAAAGATGCCACGTCATGATGTTGCTGTCATTTAAGGCTTTGTGGCTTTCAGTGTTCATTTACGGTGATAATTCTCTTTTCAAGACAGACCTTCCCAAGTGACTAGCTGCTACTATATCTTGATGCTTAAATGCAAGCTGAACACTTCACCAGCGGCACTGGCTAGCCCTTTTGGTGGCATGCATTCTGTCTAACCACAATCAGCTTCAAAGACTGTAGTCACAAAAATACCCATTTCTCTTCCCCCAGCATCAAAACAGGTTTTAACAGACAACTCCTTAAGTGGATTATAACTTGTAACAGGTACTATCCTTCGACTCTGTTTCTTTTTGGGTTTAAAAAGCTAAAGTGGTTTGAAGGCATGCCTTACCATTTTCCTATCCAAAGTACTGCCATATATGCACCCCAAATTGGGAGTAAAGAAAATGTTACACTTCTCATCCTACAGTAACATCTACATTTCAGACTAGCACAATTCAAAATATTGTCCTCCTTTACAACAAATATTAAAGCAGTAGTTTGACAAATCACTTTTCAGTGGCAGCTTCCCAGCTTATTCCTGTCCCTTACTTTCCTCTTGTAATACAAAGGGGATCAAAATTGACCTGCCTAAAAGAATTCCCTTTTTTTTCCTTCTTTGTGGACTGCTGTTCCACAATCTCCATTTATCATGCAGCTGCGCAAACAGCATGGGGTAGGAGAGAGCAGACTTCTTTCACAACATTATGTCTGGATGTGAAATCTCTAACCAGGGAAAAGCTTAACAGAGCACTGCACCAAAAAGTATAGAGCCAAGAACACCAGAAATTAAAGGCTCATGCATATTCAAGTGACACACAACACAAATCTTAATGCTGGGACTTCCTCTGCACACTTCTGTGTGTTATGGAACCTACTGAACCACTCAAACTTTTCAGACTACCACTACACCCCCTCCAGCACGCTGTGCAGTCGTACAAACTACACTAGTAAAGAGCAAGGTCATGGTCTCTATAGCAGGTATACAAGAATTGTGCAAACTTAGGGGCAGTGCTATTTTAAAAGGTACCATAGGACAAGCTGAAAGGATTAGTTCTGCATAAAGGTGACAGGAGGTAAGTAAGGTCTCTGAAAACGCTTCTTCCATAGTCTGAAGCAACTGGCACAGTTCAAAGGCCCAAGTATCCAAACAAAAGGACCCAGCTGATATGAACAGAGCCTACTGATCAAGTAATTTTTGGTACCTCAAGGATACTTGCTAAGCTCCACCCAGCCCCTAAACCAGGAGGGCTCAATAAAGCAAGAGAAGCAAGCACAAGCTGATTGAAAAATAGATCTATAAACAAATATCCACCTCACTCTGTAAGAGATACGATGGTGATCAGTGTAATATTTCACCTGTGAGGAGCTCATGCCCATGAGATGTCAACACATGTGCTTTGATAATGCAATGGAAGCCTAAAAGATTATCAAGAGCAGTGGCTTTAAGAACACCCACATTCTCCAAAAAGCAAACGGGCGAAGTTCAACCCTCCAAAGTACTCATATGTCACTGTCTCATTATGTCAAGTACAAGAGAACAAACTGGGGCACAGATCTCAGCTTCATAGCACGAAGGATTTTCTCTCCAGTTTAATTATCAGCTAAATTCAGCTGATGAGAGAGCAGCTCCAAGTTGTTCCATTATGTATACAGACACCATGGAACCAGTGTTTGGAAAGATCACACCTCAGCATCAGCTGAGCAGGAAGAGGTATAGAATCAGCATAACTACACTTTGATGCAGATTTGATATAAGGAAGAAGTTCCTTACTGTGAGGGTGGTTAGGCACTGGAATGGGTTGTGCAAGGAAGTCATGAATGGTCCATCCCCAGCAGAGTTCAAGGCCAGGTTGGATGGAGTCATGGGTGACACCGTTTAGTGTGAGGTGTCCCTGCCCATGGCAGGGGGGTAGGAACTTGATCTTAAGGTCCTTTGCAACCCTAACTATTCTATGACACCCTAGAACACAGCAGCACAGAGAAGGGCAGAAAAGAGAGACTTCAAGAGCCCCCTACCTACTGCAGACACAGGTAGTTGGGAGTAGCTCACCCCCAGATTTGGCTCAGGGTCTCACAGAAGTGATCTCCCACCTCCCCTAAGTTACACACTGTGTATTCCACTATCATAGGAAGTATTAGACCAGCCATTTAGAGGTGCTGAGTGCACTCTAGAGAAAAGAGAATGTTCCTTAAAATAAGCTGTAGTATAAAACCAGATTATTTAAGTCACAGTCCAGAATCTTTCTTCATGCAGTAACTTACCACAGAAAGAAGGAACTGTGGCCATAGTTCAGTTTTAGCTCTCCAGAGAATAACAATTATTCATGTGCTATGTAAATTCAGACTGAAATTTCAAAGTGTCATTTCACATCCAATTCTGACATTTAATGTTTTTATGTTGAAACATGCCAGAAAACATTTCTATACAGAATAAACCAGTATTCTTTAAAGCAAATGGGGCAAGTTCTGCTTTTATAAAGAAGTGTGTGGGATTTTTTAATTCAAGAATCTGAGGCCCACTAAACATGAACCTGATGAGCAAGAAATTCTGCAAGAATGAGTTCAAATGTTCTTATATGCTTACGTTGTTTAAAACCAGATATTTTAAGGAAAATGACTGCAGTAAGGTATCAGTCCAAAAAAGGTTACCATTTCCTTTTTTATATACTCATACTGAAGAATAACCAGGCTGGCTGTAAATGTTAAGCCTCACTGCACGATACACACAGCAACACACCAGCAGTACAGACGGAGGAACTAACCTTTCATATCTGGTTTGAACTTCTTTGCTTTCACAGCAATCTCTGTGTCCTGTTCTTCTACCTCCTGAATTTTGCGTTTCTTTGAAACAGCAGGAAGTGTAGAGTCACCAGATGGGTCAAATACTTTAATTTCACTGTAACGAGAAAACAAGTTTGTTTAAGTAACAAAAAGAGGAGCTAGACCCCAGCTAAGATCCTGCAGTTGCACATAAACTTTCCAACACAACTTCGTGAGAATAAACAAAGCAATCTGGCTCAGCTAACAGAAAGCATCTACAGGTAGTGAGGCCATTTCTCCAAAATATCAATGGTTCACCAGTAATCATTACTAGAAGAGATACCCCATGAAGTACTAACTACCTGAAAAGAAGATACCTGTTAAGTATGAGTTTGGTTCCGGCTTGTATCTGTTCAAGGTTCTACCAGAGCACTTACATTACCCAGCAGATTGATCTCTGCTGCTGAAAGCCTTTCTAATACAGCTGTATGGATACAAGCACATAGGTGTCCCCCCCCGTTTTTTTAGTCCATATAAACAATACCCTTAGGGTAATACACATACAGAATTACAAATAACTTTACTTTTGCATTTTCTGCTCCGAGTCTCCGCCATTACATTCAGAGGGCACAATGCACAAGGCAGGGTGATGCTCATCTCTGTATCACTTCTATCACTGACTTTATAGGATATTCAAATATCTGTGTCTGAAACTGCCTCTTCTCAAATACTGCATGCTCCTTTGTTCTGTCCTAACTCTTCTAGAGGCTGCAAAGAACCAGCCACCCTGAAAGCTCTTTAGCTGGAACTTTTCAGGGACAACTGAATCGTCTAACAGCCACGAAACACTTTTCTTCTCATTCAGAACAGAATTCCTACTGAAGGAAAAGTGAGCTTCACATCAGTAAGCCCAAACTATTCCCTTCCTAGCCATGTACTGAGCATCTAAACTTCCCTGAAGTATGAATCTGAAGTAGCTACCTTGCACAGGTTACAAAACCAACTGAGGCTAGCGACTAGACTGTGAAGCACATAGTGATGCTAGCAGACAGTACCACCAATTCATCCCTTAAGCATCAGAAACTATTCTTTTGGGTATTAACACTGAACATGGCTTTACAGATATTGATTACACAGCTTTTTGCAAACAGTCTCTGTTTCAGTTTAAGCCAAGCAAGAGCCCCCAGGCTTCCTCATCATTGCCAAAATACTGATGCTAATAAATAATTGAATAAATGAAACCCCAGTGAATGAATATGCAAAGACAGGTAAAATGTGCTTTCTCAAATGTTTTTTGGAAAGCATACTGAAATGCTTCACTTGAAGCTCATTTCTCAAAACTACCTGGCAATTAACTTCTGAAATACTACTTTTGGTAGCTAATTCATACAGGATCCATAGTTCCAAACAAGACTAAGACATCCTTGCCAATCTCTTTAAAACACAAGTTCAGCTCTTCAAACAATCTCCATAAAGCAGCAGCGCTGCCATTTTTGTATTACAAAGACAATTTGACAGGGATTGACTTGGCTTCTCTTTCAGACAGCCAGGCTAAGCCAAACAGCCAGAAATTATCTTCTGTCTCTCCCCCAAGCCTAGACACATTTGCAAGGCACTTCTAACACTAGAAACATGTCCTGGCAGGAATTCATGACTCCTCATTACAAGAGGTCAAAAACCAGCATGTATGCTGTCTCCTCAACACCCTCCTCCCTAAGCTACTGCCTCTTCACACACCCTGATGCTTCACTGACACTCTTTTCAAAAGCTGCTCCAGAAATCACAGCCATCGCTACTTTGAAATGCCTAGCATATGGAAACTGAAGTTACAGCTGGGCATGAGAAAGATGCTTAAGGACTGCAGATGGGTGCAACAGTGCTATTCTTTCAGAACTAGCACCTAGTTCTGAAACTGGCCCTGGTTCTAGCAAGCACTTGCCCTCTCTACACCAAAGGTTCAGCAAGATAAGCAGGACAAGCTAAACAAGAAGCCTGAAACCAAATTAAGCAAAAAACCCAGATGTCACAGCTTAGACTGATACTGCTCTGTTCAAATCCTTAGATGCTCAGCTGTTCCAGCTGCAACTTAGTGTCACTTTGGTTACCAGAACCTGCTTTAACAGTGTCCAGAGTACAGACCCTATCTATTGCTCAAGATACTTACTACAAACAAGACCTAAATGCAAAGATGAATCTTCACTCAAACCAAATGTCTTATTATTTTTCTTTTTAAGAATAAGATGACTCAGTAGGTCTCTAGGGCAGCTTCCATGTCAAAAACTAATTCAAACTCTGATTTTCTCAAATTCAATTTATTCAGACTTGCATTAAATAAAGCTGCAAACTATCCAGCTTTTGGGGCTGATGCTGACAGATCCAAACAAACTTGTTATCTGATGATGCCGGTAATTTACTATTATAAAATCATAACTGTTTCTCCAGCTCAATGGCTTTACCACAACTGCAGAATGTGGGAAAATAGAAATCCCCATTAGCAATGGAACTTGTCATTAGTGTTTAAAAGGACAGAAAATATTTTCTGGGTCTTAAGTCAACACAGCCCACAACCTAAAAGCTTCTCAGAAACAAAAAACATGGAGTTATTTTTACATAGCCAATCTGAAAGTAAAAACTATTCACCTCTTGTTCTGATACTTGTCTGTCTTGGCCAAGGCTTTTCCAGTGCCACTTATTCTTCTTATCTACAAGGAAAATTTAGAAGTGAAAAACAAATTACTCATAATGAAAACAATCCCCAACACAAGTTCTACAGCTCTTGAAAGGAACTGAAAATTCAAAGATACACATATATTATTAGTTAGGCTCTTGTGGACCTGTATGAGTCTTATACCTGGGAGCAGAATAGAGACAGGGAAGTAACTGAGGTGAGAAAGGCATGTGCCTTTCTAATACTGCTCCTCAAGAGCCCAATTCAAATAAAAGGCATCTAGTACTGGATCAAACATACCACAGGGACATGACCTACAACATCACACCTCTAAAAATCCCAAGATGAGCTTGAATTTGTGCACACTTCCTTCTTTCGCAATGATAACTGCATGCCAGGGAAAGTATCACCCTATGCCTGGCATAAAGCCAACCTTAAAACCACAAAAGCCCCAAACTGGATTTGAACTAAAACTTGTGCTTTTCAGGTGATCAGTTTGTGTTTTGGTATTAACACGTCTCCCTGACTGTGTTTCGATGGGAAGTATCACCTCCCATGAAATGTTCCAAGGAGGAGCAGGGAGGTTTTTCTGGATTCTTTTTTGTTCTAGCAATGCCAGTACTACAGCATTAGTATCAGATCTTCTAGCTTGGAAAGCTGAACCCAGGCATCACTTACAAGATGACTTGCACCAGGCGTGCCACCTAAAAGAGCAGAGTGAACCCCATGTTCTCCCAGCATGGTGTGCGAATGGCAAGAGGTGGAGCAGCAGGTGTGCAGACAGAATATGCATTAGGTTATGGGAGGGTGATGCAGCAAACTGCAGAATAACATCTTGCCTTTATCTTACAGAGCTCGGTCTCTAGCTAAGTGTTACCGGCATACAGATTTTATAGAACCATGGCAGAAAATGTGAGGGGGGAGAAAACCAAAATGTGTTTTCTTCTAAGGTGAAAAGAAGGAAGCCGTGAAGTAATCAAAGTATCTATAGAGATGTAGTAGAACGTAAAGGTATGATCTTACTCATCTTGTTCAAAACCAAGGTTTTTCAACATAACGTAAATGAAAATAGGCATGTGAACAAGACAAGCTGATATACAAATAAATGGATGCTGCTGGCTTACAAACCCTGCTGCTCCAGCCAAGGTTGGGAGAAGCTACTGCATAACAGTGACATTACACAAGTGAGTGAAAGGAAAAGACACAGAAAGCAGTGCACTGGAAAATTCATACCATACAAGAATGTCAGCATCATGCAGCCCTCTGCTAGACTTACCCCTCTCTCTTCCAAAAGCCTCATCCTTGTCTCTACTTTTAGCCTGTTCTCAGCTCCCATTTCAGCACTGGTATTCTCTCCCAAGGCATCATAACGAATAGTCAAGGCTGTCTTAGCTGCCAGCATTCGAGAAATCTGGAAAAGGCAAAAAGAACATTAAGTGCTAAGACTAAACATAAGGCTGATCTGGAAACCATACCCACAAACAAAAGAACAAAGTAACCATTTACTAGCAGCGTTTAGTCCAAAAAACCAAACACCACATCATTCTTTCAAAACTGAAATGCTGTTAAAGTGACACATTATTTTCTTAATAAACAGAGGGAAACATCTGAAACAGCAAGTTAGTTATACATACCCCACTTTACCCCAACCTTTAGATCAGGTTAGTTGGAGGTGTAATTTCCAGCTGGATAGCTTACTCTGCAATTCAAGCACATATACATCCACCTGCATTTTCCACATAACCATGAAGCAACACAGTAAAGCAAGCCATGAAAGAGCCTGTCTGAAGTTCAAGCCATCTCATCAACAGACATTCATACTCTGAAAAAAGACAAGCTGATAAACAACTCTGCAACTGACCTTTCCTTTGTTTTTGATATTGGTTTGTCCCACTAGGGAAGCATGATAGATAAGGCCAAATTTAGGTGTGTCCCGTTTAGTCTTCAGTGCTCTGAAGAGTGCCTTCTCAGCACCCAGTAACTGAACTGTTGAAGCTGGATGTTTTGCCAGATTCAAAAGGGAACCTAGAAGGAGCAACACAGCAATAGTAATTTGTCAGAGGAGCAGCTAGAGAAGCAGGACGCTAGATTCCTGCACAATTCAAAAGCAGGAAGCTTAGAGCCATCTATTTCTATAAAAGCTGCTTCACATTCACTTCCTGAAGGACATGTAAGCCATTTCAGTCTTTCATGCTTTAGTTAACTGTCTTGGTTTGATTTCAGCAACAGGAAAGAAGGCTGATTTAATAAAACATATTCCACTGGAGTAGTACCCAATAGTCTAGCAGCAAGAACATATCATCACAGAACTGCAGCGCAGATAACTGAAATATGGCTGCTACCTTGAGCAGCGCTGACCATAGAAGTCCAATGACAGTTCGTTGGCATTTTACCTCAGAAGTGACTGGACTATCAGCAGAAGGCTCAGTAAGTGTCTCAGAAGAGGTAGTGACTTAAGTTGCCCTCATATTCCAAAAAGAATTCAGGCAACTAAGAACTTTGTCATCACAGACCACTACCAAGCTCATTCTGGTATTCTCAGATTCCTCAAGAGCTATCTTTCCCTCTTAACCATAAGAATGCATAATGCTTTTAGCTGACCAGCTCCTTGGTGAAAATCCCTGATGAAGTCATCTAAGCTTTACTTTATTTATTTATTAAGTGATCAGTGTAACCCACCTGCATGAGCAATGAGTCTTGCTCCAACCAGCTCACCCACCATCACGGTGAGATTAGGAGCAATGGCCATCATCCTGTTCTTCAGGTAGTCATATAGCTGAGTCCGATACTCAGAGATTTCAATCACCTGGGACAGACAGAGTTTGGTTACAGGAATCAGCATTAGCTGACCAAGTATCAATATAAATATATTGAAATGAGGAAGTGCTTGGAATTCCAACAGAAGAGATTAACAAAATGCAACCAAGAGGCAGAGTTACAGAAAACTTTCTATAGGGCATACTCCCAGAGCAGAGTTTCATCCACAGAGTATACTGGATCTGTACTGCTTATTCTCTCATGCAACTTACTTTCTCAGCAAAGCGCCTGATAAAGGAGCTGACAACATACCAAAGACAGTGAAGCAGAACAAAAATACTTAGTAAGGACATTTTCTTTGGGACAAAACCCTGGAACATTCAGTTTTCACATAAATCTTTGCCACCATTCTCTTGAAATGGGATAAACGCTCTTTACTCGTTCCATACAAATACACACAATTAGAATGCACATAAAAGAAAGCAGCTTGGTCTAGACCAAGAACAGGAACTCCTAACCCTGCCACTCCCTGGTAAAGTCACAAAGGGATCTGACTGGCACAACTAAAGTCAAAGGGAGTTCACACGGAATCAAGATGAAAGCAGGACAGGGCTCTTAATTCTTCTTGAGGCCTCAGTGCTCCACTTTTAACCCAGGGTTTATCACCTGGCTTCAAAAGTGACAGATTAAAGAGAGGCTATACAGTACCATTATCTCAATGACTTAAAAGCACAATGATGACACAATTCCCCCCAAAAGCAAGACACTTTCAGAAGACTTTGTGCAGACATCAGTAGTCTGAGATGGCTCAGATGAGGTAGTGACTTGCACCTTCACATCTGTCCATCAGGAAAGCAACAATGTAAGAATCATCACTGCCATCACAAGTGTGTCAACAATGCCCTGGGAAAATCTCTGCTCAGCAGAGGAGGTTCTGATCTGGCTGAAGTGGAGTTCCTATTGCTATTCACCTATTTGTACATACCTGATCACAGAGATGGATTATGTTGTTTATATCTTCTTCCGATACTTCTGTCCCCATGGAAATCTCAGCGGCAGCCTTAACATCCTCTTCAATCTCCTCTGGTAGGATGTCAGAAACATCAGAGGAGGCAAAATTACTTCTGTCTCCTGTGGGGAACAGATGAAAGCACGTTTGTGCTGGGGGTGATACGAACTAGTAACAAAAAAAGCAGAGACGTGAAGATAAAAGGTCAAAATAAAAACAGGGAGTCACGTCTGCCATCATCCTAGTCCAAACTCCCAAAATACATGTCAGTGTTCTGACTTTATGTTTATATTAGATGAGAATGCTTGGAAATATTAAATTTGAAATTGGGAAACAAAAAAAGCCCTTACCTCTGTAACACTGCATTTCACCTTTTCAGCAGCTGCTTGCTACAAAATTTTCAGTCACAAGTTTCCAAAGGAAGAATTCCAGGAAGCAAGCAGTCATTTACCACCACCCAAACCTATGTAATTCTTCCCACAACTGGAGAAAAAAGCTCCCTTAAAACCATAGGTCTCTCTCTGGACTGCAAGTTTCATTATTAAAGAAATACAGGGTCATGACTAGCTGGATGAATGAGTTGCTGGTCTACAAATCAATGCTATTAATGCATTGCATGCTAACATGCAACATTCTCCAGGTTCATGCCTCCTTATTACTCACCAACTTTCCGCACACATTTACAATACGTTAAGTTATCTGTGATGATTTTGCCCAGTTCAGGGAAGTGCCAACCATACCATTCCCTACAGCGCATGATGTAGTTATTCAGTTCTTTGTCCAAGTCATCAAGAAGTGCTAAAAGAAAGAAGAATGTACTTTTTTGTTCCAATAATGTCATCTAAAAATGGAAAACTCCCAAGCCAACAATTTTAAATAGCATAAAGAGAGTCAAAATGAAGTATTTTATCCCATAAAGACTGCAGTACATGAGAAGCCTTTACTTTTCAAAGAACTGCATAATCCCAGGCACAATTATATAGAAATATTAGAATTCCCATGAGAGTGGACTGAATGTTTCATCACTGGGACTGCCTTGGACAGACTTCTTTAACAGCTGGAAAGCACATTCCCCTGGAAGGGAATCAGCCAGTTATTCTTCCTCTCATTTACCCAAAGATCTACACACAACAGTGATGTAGAACTTAGCCATCTAATAAACTACAGAAAAATAATTTAATGTTGAAAACCTGATATTGCATTCAGTAACTTGATTTAAAAGACTGTATTAAGTCCTTTAGTTGACTAATATAAATATACCAAACACAAATCCAACAGGCTTACCATTTACCAGATATGACCAATATGCAACGTTAGAGAGTCCAACACCCACAGCATATATTGCTACAGAGCCCTGGGGCTAACATATTTCCCACTAATGCAATACCAACATTCCCATCTGTTGTCTCAGTGGTAGTGACGAAGGAACTGAATTAAATCATTAATTTCAGCTTAACTATGTTCCATCATTGACTACAGCCTGGGAATTAATATTCCAAACAAGGATTCCTCACCACTGCTTCACAGCAAGCACACCGATTACAACGTGGGTATCTTCAAGGAAAGATGAGGAATGAGCTTTCTTAGCTGCATTTACAATTTCAGTCAGCTTTCCATTAAGAAAGAAAGGAGATGGAATGCAGCATTACACACTGTGTTTTATATACCTAACATAAGAACCTATTTATACATCTCTCTCTACACACAATACCACCAAAATGAAGGGTCAGAGAACCCTGTCCTGTGGAGCCATTCTCTTCCAGCACTACTCAGGAGGGAGGCCTTCAGAGGACTAAGCCAGCATCACCTGTATTTCAGCTGATCTCCATGCTAAGAATAAGTGGTTGACTGCTAGTTTACTGTATCACCCTAAAAATCTTCCTGCTTGCGGAAAACCATATTAAGAAAACACATCAATACCCATTTTACTGAAACATGCTAGAAGGAAATTGATAGCTATACTTTTCTGTAACCAATGCAAGAAGTCAAGTATATTAAGTCAAATCCATTAATAATTGAAGCTCTAAATATACTTACAAATTGCCTGGATAATCATGGTATCTACTTTGTCTGGGCTGAATTTCAACTTGTATCGGGAAAGGCTGAGGAGACATAAAGATTCATCAGCATCCTGACATCCTGCTACGGTATATGTCCCACCTGTTCCTATTTTACATGAATATAGCTGTTCACACATTCATTCATACATCTTGGTTTTATGCCACTGACTACTCCCAGCTGTGGCCAGAAGCCACACCGACACAGGCTTCAACATGTGTACATGCGCATTTCCCATGACTAGGGTGAAAGGGAAAGTTAAGGCTCTTTGTACCACGTGCAGCAGGCTGAATACGAGTGCTGTGGCAGGAAATAGGCTGTTTGACTTCTTTCTGCATGGTTCCCCACAAAAAGTATTTGTCAACAGCACTTCCAGTTCTGCAGGGGCTGGAGGCAATCCACAAAACTGTACCTACCCAGCACCAAGTATCAAATACACTAATACGAAGCAATCGAATAAACTCCTCAGAACAGATTCTCACTGTCTGAGGAAGCCCATTACCATTTGGTTAATGTACATTTAAAATTTCTCACTATACTACAGTAAAAGACATTTGATTTCAATAAGGATTTGCATCTTCAAAGTCCTTTCTCAATATTAATGTCCATCTTCTAAGCAAACACATATCTATTTTTAAGGAATTAGCTATAGCAAAGTAGTTCTACAACTTGTCAACGGCTCATGGACAGGACAAGCTCAGGTCACAGTATGGATTAATGCTCATGAATGAATGCTTGGTCCTGTGATGATCCAACAATTTTGTGTGTAATGACTGCTCCACTAAATCAAAGCAGAGACAGCAAGGTGAGAAGATAAACTTTGCCTTTAACATTTACATTATGTATTATATGGATATTTATTCTGGCATAAATCAGCAAATCATGGTCTTCACCTTGTCTCTTGATGGCAATGGAGTTTTAAATGACCTATCTGACTGCTACAGAGCCTTTTCAAAACAAAGTACGTAACATGCAAAGGCAAGCTATCAACTCCAACTTAAGAGTGAAAACGAACCCTTTCCCTGAAGGGTGGGAGCAAAACGGAAAAGCCTTCCTTTATCAAACAAGATTTCAGATACAAATGTGTCTTAAGAGTGTGAGACCATGTCACATACCCAGAGACACTTCAAGCAATACAGCATAGCCAAGGTCACAGGAGCAGGGTAGGCATGCAGTGAAATAGAGCTGTTCTAGAAACTCACCTGTGGGCCAGGCCAAGACACATAGCTGCCATCTCTCGAGAAGGGAGGCCTGTAATAAGCCCTTCAATCTGTGAACGAATGCCTCTCATCAGCTCTGTAACCATTGGGCTGTGTATACAACTCAAATTCAACTTATCCTGGAGGATGGAAATTAATGGCTCAAAGTCAGGCACAACACTGAAGTTCCTCTAAAGCCCTTCTTCCAGAAACCTTATCTCATTATACCTGATTTTCCCACTTCAATCCTGTGATCACACAACAGTCTGTCATCTTTGATACTCAAGGCAGCGATACCTCCAGTTTCCCACATAGTAACAATTCCAGTTTGAAGAAGAGGTTTATAAACAATGTTCCACGTAGACTGGAACTGAAGAGCCAAGATACTGCAATTTACTAGAAATAGTCTGGCCACAGAGAGAAAATTCAGAGGTAGAGGGCTGGGGGCTTTGAGTCTTTTTCAGAATAAAACTAAATAATTGGTTCAGAGTCCTTGGTATTATTCACTTCAACATTAAATCCTCTCCCCCTCTTTTTCTGGATGGGATCATCAGAGAAATTAATGTGTTAATCTGCTGGGTTTCTAACCAGTATTTAAGAGAAATCAAGCAAACCTGAATACCCAGTGCACTTCCTCATTCACTTGTGTACTCAAGATGATACCTTCTCAGTAAACACGCAGTACACATTTGATCATAAGAATTAGCTGTCTTCTGCAAACACAGCATTGGCAGCATAACCCATTGCTAATAACTGCAAAATCTCTAGAACCTGACTGTAAGATTTCAGTAGCACAAGACTCAAGAAAGAATGGCAAAATCAGTTATCACCTTTATGACACCTCCAAGTTTGGCATCTGCTACAGCCAACTGTTCATGGGCATCTTTTGCCACTATCTTCTTGAGAATTTTCTTCAAGTTCTTGCTGAGCTTGCCTTCTACAAGAGCTGTGGATGCTGTATGAAACAAAAAGACCAAAGATGCAGTTTCTATCCCCTCCTAAACCCTGTAAAAATAGTACTCCTTACTTGGTATTTTTATTTTAACTGCCTGCAGTAGCTCAAGTACAAGCTGCAATATTGCTTCAGCATGCAATGGCTAAAATTGAAGAAAATTATATACTTGCTCCTTTGGAGGCCCAAATCAAAAACCCTTCTCCTAGTTGCCTCTCCTTTCTCCATGTGGTTTCAGTTCTATTTCTGTCAATTTTGTTTAAGGATCTCTACTAACAGTATGCCATATGCTTTAGATCCATGTTTAACATTTTCAAAGGCAAGGTTATATGGGAACATTTTATTTATCATTTAATTAACCAACCATTTTCCAGGTCCCTTAGCCAGCAACCACAATATCCTAAATTGAGGAATGGCTTATTTGCATCTGATGATGACTATAGTGTACTATCTAAAGCTCAACAAAGAATGATGCCAAACACAGACTGGGCACTCACCCTTTTAACAGAGCATGTAGAGTGAGTATTTTTAAAAGGACCTTCTTCATTCTCAAGTATTAATAGATCTGTAAAAGCTTTACAATCCCACACAATATATTTCAAGCAGGCATTAAACTTTCTTTGTGGGTCAGCTCTGTGCTTCGCTGAACTTCTGCGATTGATGCAACATCTTCATCACAGAGCAGAAAGCCAGAGATTTTTTATTTCAAGAACCTTAATGAAATGTAAGGTTAAAATCAAAGTGCTGCACCAAGTTCCCTTTCAATCCTCCTACAATGGAGACACGTTTCCACCTTTCAAGCTGCCCAGTAGCTCCTAACTCACTTAAGACAACCACATACACAGTCATCCCTTCAAAATAAACGTGACATAGGCAGTCTATATAACCTTTCCCATTTCACAGATAAGTAAACCTGAAGTAAAGTAGTAGAAGCTTTTGTTGGGGGTTTTGTTCTTCTGGTTTTATTTCTATTTATTTATTGGAGGGAAGATTTTTTTTTGTTGTTGTTTGGATGTGGCTTTGGCGGGGTTTTGTGGTAGTTCTTTGGTTGGCATTTCTTGGCTATGTGTGTGTTTTGTTTTAGATTGGCTGAACCATACATGATCTGAATCCAAACCCATGCACAAACAACATAATCCAAAAAATATGTCACACCAAAGAAAGAATATAAAGCAGCTTCAATCTCAGTTGTTTCACTCGCATCTTACGTATGACAGTACTGTCTCCAGACTAAGAATAATATGAAGGATCCATTCTTCAATTGTAAGTGTGACATGGAACACCCACCTCCCACTGTCATACAGCACATTCAGCAGTCACACCATTTCTGAATTATCAACTAGAACTTTAATAATTTTTGTTCAAACTAGTCCACAGCATTAAGCATTTAAGGGTTGACTTACTAAAATTACTGAATATAAGGTTATTTTGTTTAAACTTTTGAATTTAAGTATAATATAGGTATTTTTTTAGGCTGAAAAACACAGACATAATATGTGTCCATAAACCAAGGGCAGTTGCAACAATATATGTACTCTGATATGCATCTGTTGTCTCAGTGGTAGTGACGAAATGTTGACTCAAATCAGTTATATTCATCTTCAACAAGAATCCATCATCGACAACAGGCTACATATATCAATCAAAACCTTCTATATGGCGCTTATTAGTGAGCTGCTTGGGAAGTAAGAATGGGAGGAAAAAATCAAGACCTCATTACATCTCTACAGTACCAGAGAGTGGATGGATGACCTTGTAAAAGAACAAAACAGACTGAAAAATCTGTAATTCAAAAATTAAGCAAGGAAACAGAGCAGAGACAGAGGTAAGTAGTGAGTGGGCTAAGGCACAACAGGGATTACTTCTCTTTATTTTTAAGAATGGTGTTATTCACTTACCAGCAAGTGCTTCTGTTGTGTCCTGAAATTTTTCAAAGTGTTTCAGCTTCACTCTGCAGAAGAAAAATCACACGCAAGTGTGTGAACAAGCATATATAAGCCAGGTGTTAGAACCATTTTACTCCAATATTACAGTTCTTCTCTTCTTTTGAAGACTGCAAGAGAGCAGAGATCAATATCCCTATCCTCAAAAAGAAGGAAGAGCACTAAACCTGTCCGTTAAGTTTGAGTCTGATGTGAATTTTTAGCTGGGTCCCACAGATTTTATTTAGAAGAGAAAAAATAGTTTTGATCTAATACTTTCAGGACCAAAACAATCAGCAAACCTCGTCCCCTGTCTGCTTTGCAGTTCATATTTGAAGACAGACATCGGCCATTTAAATTTCAACACTGTACCCTGATTAACTGGGTGTCACTGCTGACTGATTGATGATAGCATCTTCCCACTCATCTTCAAAAGAAAACCTTCTGCCTCTGTGGAATGCATAGCCTGCACAGCTCAGATTTAACATGCATCTTCAAAGACTTTAAAACTGAACCGATGAAACCTCAAATACTCCCCTATAATTAGATGTTAGAATACAAGTTCTGAGAGCTTAAACAACAAAAATTCTTCCATGTCCTAACTGCTGACCATAGCCAAAAATGATACGGACAGTGTTTTAACCACATTGTCAGATCTTTGCTCTCAGCTTCCCCCTCCCCCTCACATAGTCTGCGGTGTTGATATCTAGAATTACAGTTAAGAAGCTATCTCAATCCAGTAAATTCCTCGTCAGGGACAGGCATTTGACTAATCCAGTTCTGATTAACCACCGCTCTTTGCGAGTCAAGTATCTGCAAAAGAAGCAAGGTCACAAATAAAGCTAAATGCTTTTGCTAAGTATTGAGAGAGCCCAACAGAAGCTCCAGGCTTACATAGAGCCTTTTCAGAAAGGCAGGAGAAATTTATTACTTTGATCAGAGTAGAGATGCATTAAAACCCACATCCTGTCTAGCAAGTAGCCAAGATGATGTTTCCAAGACAAGATTAACAACACTACGAACAGGTAGATGTGGGATATTCTGGCCTCTTCTCTAAATACTGTTAGAGAATAGGATAAAACCAAATCACAAGGCATAGCTTATTCAAAGGTACCCATTAAAACCAAAGCTGGTTGCAAATCTTCCAGTAAAAACACCCTAGACAGACTTGGAAAGAATCCACAGTTGTACCCAGCTTTAGGGCCATTTGCTAGAAAGGCCAGCTTAGCCAGTGGACACTGTAGTACCTGTGCAGTTACACATTGCTGCTAACACTCAGTGATGGCACAGGCACAGCACTAACTCCAACTCTCAGTGATTCACATGCTATTGGTTTTAAATGGATTAAACTTCTTTTTAAGGATTTCCTGTAAGCACAAAACCCCATTACTTCAGCCAGTTCCAGCGTTACTTGGATGTTCTTGTCAAAGCATCCAGATCTCCTTAAAATATTGTTCAATTTTTTGCTTCAGTGACATACAGTAATGACTTCTGCAGCTTAATTACACTGCAATGAAAAAAAGGAATTATTTTTTCACTTTGATATTTCTTTTTAAGTTTCTCTGAACATTATCACTGTTCACAGCTTTTAGGTTCAACAATGCTGAAAACTAAAATCAGTACTTATTCCTGAACATCAAACATGCATAATTATGGACATCCATGTCCTTCCAAAAGCCAGGTTGCTATTCCCACATAAAACTGCTTACATTTTGTTGGCTTTTTCAGGAGTTTCAAATTCTTTCCATAAGCTGTCAACTTCTTGAAGCTTCTTCTCATTCAGAACCTATAGAAGAAAAAAAGTTTACATTTAAATCAGCCTTCAACCCTGCATCCTAGCAGAGAAGCCCTAATTTACTGTGAATGAAATCACAAGAAGATAATACTGCACAAGTTGTCAAACTCTGTTTTGGAGATCTCTAGTCTCATTTTTTTCTCATAGCAGCTTTATCCTACTAATATACCCACAGTATTACAGTGTTTTTACTTTAAACTGAATTACAGAAGTTGCTCAATAATGGCTGGGTCTTTCTGAACCACATTAAGACAAAACCCTCACCTTGTTTATCAAAACTGGACTTGCTTCACCTCCTCTAAAGGACTCATTCACAACCCCAGTGACCCAAACCCAATCCTGCTACCACTTTGGGAAAACACAAACATGTCTGGGACACCTAATAAGAAAGAGTGACGCCACAAGTTATTTACATTAATCTGAGTTAACCCAAGGAAGAAAGAGAACACCTCTACAAAGACTTCTCACTGCAGCTTGCTCTTCAACTGAGCCAAAAATTACCTAAGGAGCAGCAACGGCCTAATCCCATTTCTGTACCCAGGGGATCTCCCTCTGTTTCTAAACAGTACAAGATCAACAATCACAGCCCTAGAGCCCACATACACTTAATAAAAATCCCACAAGAGTGTACTGCACATTCCTAGAAACATGCTCAGGGGACAGGACAGTTGAGATCTCTGTAACATTGTGTTCCTTACACCTCATTCAAAGGCCTTGTGGTTTTGTCCACACAACACAAACACAATTGCAATGTGACTCCCTGCAATGCAGAACTCATTCTTGGGACTGTGAGATTTTTGCTCCCTTGCAGATGTTTGAACTCCAGTCAAAGGAGGTTGTCCTTTTTAAACTCAATCAGTAGCTCAGCAAATAAACATTGTAACTCATTTCCCACAGGACTCAGACACATAAAAACCTTGGGGCAACTCTTCCTTTCCTCAGCCTGTTGATGCTTTCCTCCAATTCATCTTTTCTAGCCCAAGGCTTACAGAATTTTCAGCCTCTATGAACAGACACAAGTACACAGAAAAAAATAAAGGCATACATGAGCTGGCTTCAGTGTGCACTTACAGCCCAGAAAGCCACCATATCCTGGGCTGCATCAAAAGGAGTGTGACCAGCAGATCGAGGGAAGTGATCTTGACCTTCTACTCTGCCCTCGTGAGACCTCACTTGGAATACTGTGTGCAGTTCTGGTGTCCTCAGAATAAAAGACATGGAACTGCTGGACCAGGTCCAGAGGAGAGCCACAAGGATGATCAGGGGACTGGAGCACCTCCTGTATGAAGATAGGATGAGAGAGTTGGGGCTGTTCAGCCTGGA
>JASSUY010046873.1:0-14303 GCA_032466535.1 Forpus xanthops | reverse complement strand
GGATGATCAGGGGACTGGAGCACCTCCCATATGAAGATAGGATGAGAAAGTTGGGCCTGTTGAGCCTGGAGAAGAGAAGGCTGCATAGAGACCTCACAGCAGCCTTCCAGTATCTGAAGGGGACCTATAGGGATGCTGGGTAAGGACTCCTCATGAGGGACTGTAGTGATAGGACATAGCTAGGGTAACAAGTTCAAACTTAAACAGGGGGATCTGAGAAAGAACTTCTTTACTGTTATGGTGGTGAATCACTGGAATGTGTTTCCCAGAGAAACTGTGAATGCTCCATTACTGGCAGTGTTCAAGGCCGGGTAGGGCATAACCTTGTGTGGCATGGTTTAGTGTGAGGTGTCCATCCATGGCAGGGGTGCTGGAACTAGATGATCTTAAGGTCCTTTCCAACCCTAACTACTGTATGATTCTATAATTCTATGAGACATGAAAAATACAAAGGAGAAGACACTCTTTTCAAAATAGCAGGATGTGTCACACACTATGCTTCCTTAATTATTTTAGCCGGAGCAAAGGGCAACCTTCCAGGTGACATTTAACATTTGGGATAAAGTATTTTCATATGCTTTGAGGGAATTGCTCATATTTTAAGCACAGATAGCTTTTAAAATCCAAATTCTGTCTTCACTCCTAAAATTCCAGTTTTGTTTCTTTTCTTGTTCAAGCTTCAGATTACATTTTGAGTTCATTATGTTAATATATATATATATTTTAACTATAGGTAATCATTAGTTCAATCTGAGATAAAAACAACTTTTAATGATTATGACACTGTAAAATTAAACAGTCAGGTATATTATAATAATTTCGAAGAGCCAGACTGATCACAGACTTAAAACTTAAACAAAGGAAATACAATTTTGTGAACCTGAAGGGAGGTAAATGAGTTTTGTTTTGACCAGTTAGCATTCTCCAGAGTCCCATTGCTAATGTATATTTCTCATGGATGTGCAGCCTTCATCCTTTAGGATAATTTTCATAGCTTGGGAGGGAATAGACAGACCTCGCCAGCTTTACCAAAGACTTTTGAGCTTATCTCAGGACATCTTGACCAGATAGTGTGTATGTCAGTGTGTACAAAATGTCAGACAAAATTTGTACATAAAATGAAGATGCAGATCATTTAAAAAATACACTCAAACCACTTGAGATATTTAGTGAAGAGATTAATTCTTAATCACTTGTTTTATTTCCCTATTCTACTTTTCTACTATCATGATTGTTTTGCTATCCTTTAGCAAATATTTCAGTACATCCCTTGAGATGATATCCAGTTTTGATGTTGCTTTCCTGCTCTACACTTGAATCCTCATAGCAATTATTTTAGGACACTACCTACTAAGAAACTGAGAGGAAAGTATTTGGACCACAAGACGTTTTTAACCTTACCACTGTGTTGACCACATATTTCTTACTTAATGTTTATTTTTTTCCATACTTTTTACATAATTACTAACTGATCATTTTTTACTTCCACCTCATCCTTATTCTACTTTTTCTTCCACTCTTCCAATGACTTCCTTTTCTCATTTTATAACAGAAATCTTAATTGAGTAGAGCCAAATGACGATAATTTTACCAACATTTTGCTACACTTGATTTAGAACATCCTTGTCTTCTCTACTCTCTGGCTACACACCCTTGAGAAAACATAAACAAAGAACTGGCAATAGTAAAGTATTTGTAATATAGACATAACCTCAATATCTTCATAAGAGTTTGCTTCAATGCACATGTGTTTGGTTTTTTAAATCATTTTCTTAATTTTCTTCTGCTTTGTCTTCACAGACCACAGTACTGCTGTCTTCTCCCATCACATTTTTGTCACCCTTTTCCCAATTTCCTTGTTTGGGTTCTTCCTATACATACCAGTGTTTTCCAGTTTCTTCCAGACTCTTTGTGCATCTTTCTTGATTTTTTTTATAGGCATGGTACTCCAACTCATCTTTCAGCAAATACTATGCTGTATCTCTAGACTTTACTGCCTACATCTAAAGGCAGATGATAGCAGAAACATCACTAATCACTTTTTTTCATAAAATGCAGGTATGGGAAGCCCACTAACCTACTGGATGTGTACACAGGCAACGGAGAATCTGTCAATGACATCTCCCCAGAGTTATCTAAGAGCTGCCTGGTAACAAAATTGGAGAGATAGATGTCACACAACCAAAAGAAAGCTGAAGGTCTGAGCTTGTTTCCCATAATGTTTTCAAGAAATTATTTGTGGGGAGTGATGGGCAGAAAATTCGAAGTGAGTAATTCACTTCTGAATTCACTCTTCTGGTTTTGTCTTAGTGCTTGCAGCTTTTTTTGTGAAGACTTTAAGTGACTAGTTGCCAAATTTTCAGTGGTTATTCAGTTTGTTCTCAATGTATTGTACCATATTTCACTGTACTCATTTGAGATGTGATTGTTCTATACTAGTTGTGATCATTTGTCAATCTTAATTATAGGTGTTCAGAATATGAACAAACTAAAGAAGCCATGAGATTTAAAACTCTTGTCATCACAGAGATTTAAGAAAAAAATATATTTAGGCACACTACAGGAATGTTAAAGATTTTCTTCTCGTGCAAAACCTTATGATCACTATACTGTAACTAGACCACTGCATGATTTATTGGTTAGGTAAATTATATACCTGTATTCACTTACAACTGGTATATATTTATTTGTGATATTAGATATATAGGCTAGGATTCTTATCACCTAAGTTTAGCCTTCCAAAAAAGCTAAGCAAATATAGAATCATAGAATCATAGAATAGTTAGGGTTGGAAAGGACCTTAAGATCATCTACTTCCAACACCCCTGCCATGGGCAGGGACATCTCACGCTAAACCATGTCACCCAAGGCTATGCACAGCCTGTCCTTGAACATAGCCAGCGATGGAGCATTCGCAACTTCCCTGGGCAACCCATTCCAGTGCCTCTCCACCCTTACAGTAAAGAATTTCTTCCTCTTATCCAATCTAAACTTCCCGTTTAAGTTTGAACCCGTTACCCCTTGTCCTCTCACTACAATCCCTCATGAAGAGACCCTCCCTAGCATCCCTATAGGTCCCCTTCAGATATTGGAAGGCTGCTATGAGATCTCCACACAGCCTTCTCTTCTCCAGGCTGTGCAGCCCCAACTCTCTCATCCTATCTACATACGGGAGGTGCTCCAGTCCCCTAATCACCCTCGTGGCCCTTAGCTACTCATATAAGCTATCTTTATCATGAATAGAGAGAAAAAAATAGATGATTTATCACAAAGATGTTAGACAGCTATCTTCCTACAAAATCAACTGTTCTCTGAAAACTGCAATCTATTTCCATTTAAGGAAGTCTAAAGAACAGATATTTGAAGCCTGTAGTTGAACTGCTGTTCACCACTTTAATTATGTTTCAAGTGACCCATTTCTTACAGAGCAGAGCACCAGTCTATACAAAATTAATTGTTTATGAATACTTCAGAATATTTTCATCAATGTTTTTGCAGTTCTAACTTTAAACCTATCAGAGATTTCACGCATCAAAGTTCCTAGTATTTGCTGAAAGAGAAGGAGCGCTGGGGAAGAAGTGTTAGAAATAGAGACAGTCTGTTCTGAAAAGAATGTGATGGCTCAGGCACTGTAGGTAATCTACATTAAGGTCAGATTTATTTTGCCATTCAAAGTAAAACGATTTTGGAAAAGAAATGTCTCTTTTTGCAAGCTTCATTCTTTTAGTTTTTTTGTATTGTTTTGGGTTTTAAATTCATTGCAAACTAAAACAGAGAATTTAGTGATTTTGCATATTTAATAGAACAGCTACTGAATTTAATCTTATTAGCTGATTAACAGTTACTTAGTCATACACTTAAGTCCAGAGTTAGCATTGGAAAATCAAAACAGGAGATTCAGTTACTTAGTCATACACTTAAGTCCAGAGTTAGCATTGGAAAATCAAAACAGGAGATTCAGGAGTGATATGAAGCCTCAAGTACTTGCAAAAGTCTTTCTAAGAGCTGACCACCAATAAAATTTTCTTTAGTTCTTTGCTTGCTGGCAGTCTGCATGTGGAAATAGAGTTCTGTGATACTCCGATAAAGTCTACAGCAATGTAAGCAGTTTGGAAAGAATTGCTTGTAGACCAAAGATCAGACAGATATCTAGAGCAAGAAACACATGGGGATTTCTTTCCTTTTCTTCTTTTTCCTTTGAAAGTATATTTGATCAGTTTGTGCTGAACAATGTTTATTCTCATATTTTAAAATAAATGTGCAAACAACAAAGTAAAATTTATATAATGAACAAATCATAATTGGCGTTTAAATTCAGTAAATGTACAAGCATAATATATAACTATCAAAACCAATGTTTCCTAATTGCCCAGGGGTCCAGAATGGACTGCTTACTTAATTTACTTTTAATCACTTTATTATGCATTTCCTCAGTTGTTTATGCAAATGACATACACAATGTCACCTCTGGCATAGATGCAGGTAAAAGAAGAAAAACTATTAATTGATCTATAGGCAGAATTGATTCCCCCAAAGCAATAGGCTTTGATTTGAGTCCATATAGAGACACAAGAGGAAACTACACATGAGTTCTCATCAGTCCTGAGAATGTTTTCACATGCATATGGAAATCAAAAAAAAGCAAGTTGAATTCATTTGACCATGGCTGTGGAATTCTGAAATAAATGGAGAACCAGGAGCTAGATTAAATAAAAAAATTGAGGCATACTAAGTATATTTAAAAGAAGAAAAATCTACAACTATGAAAAAAAACAAACAAACAAAAAAAAAAAAACCCAAAAAAAAACCTAACTCAACCAACTCTTTAAAATGTTAGAGTTTGAACAAATAAACTTTTTGCCAGCATGGAGTGCATCCACAGTATCAGAAAAGTAAGAATCAAGTTGGCAATTTCCAAAATAACTACCTGACCACAAAACAAAATAGTTTATATATATATGTAAATAAATGTATTTATTGTAGAAACTTGGTATCTTTTTCTAAGGAAAACCTGTGTTATTTCATTTCGTATTAAAAAATAATGTAACACCTTTTTCTGCCTTTCTCTTTCTTGCTTCAGTTAGTCCATCATATTTGAAAAATCAGGGCAGTCAGGTGAAGTTCCAGATGATTGGAAAAGTGAAATATAATCCCCATTTTCAAGAAGGGGAAAATGGATGAGGCTGGGAACTACAGACCAGTGAGCCTCACGTCTGTGCCTGGCAAAATCTTTGAGCAGATTGTGTTGGCAGGCATGCTGAGGCACATGAAAAACAAGCCATCATGGCTTCACTAAGGGGAAATCCTGCCTGACCAATCTGGTGGCCCTCTATGACGGGGCTATGGAATTGAGGGACAGGGGTAGAGCAGTTGATGTCATCTAACTGGACTTGTGCAAAATGTTCAACATTATCCCACATGACATCCTTGCCTCTAAGCTGGAGAGACAACAATTTGATTGGTGGACCACATAGTGGATAAAGAACTGACTGAATGGCCACACACGAAGAGTTCTGCTCAACGGCTCAATGTCCAGCTGGAGACCAGTAATGAATGGTGTCTCTCAGGGGTCGGTGTTCAGACTGGTCTTGTTCAACATCTTTGTCAGTGACATAGAGAATGGGACTGAGTGCTCCCTCAGCAAGTTTGCTGATGACACCAAGCTGTGTGGTTTGTTTGATAAGCTGGAGGGAAGGAATGCCATCCAGAGGGACCTAGACATGCTTGTGAGGTGGGCTGATGCCAACCAAGATTTAATGTTTCACTATTAAGAAAAAGAAACATTTTAGTAAGCTAATGATTACTTAACATAGCCTTGAGATCAGCTGGACTTACAGTGACATTTACTAAGAAATATGTCACAAATAATGAAATTATACATACTGTTGGTCAGAGAAACTCTGCTGTTAGGGTCCTTGGGGTTACAGCAGACAAAAAATTATATAACCTTAGTCTGAGCAGTCTGGAATTGCAGTAAAGAAGACAGTGTGGCATAGTTGATTGACAGCTTGCAAAAATATGTCTCTTTGCTTAATGGTAGCAAAATCATAATCTATGCAACGCATTCATCAGCATTTGAAACACATCACGGCATCAGACTAAAACAAGCTTAACTGGCATCAAGTGCTGAAATAATTGTGATCTGCAAAGGGAGGAAGAGATTAATCTGATTTATGTTCTACACCTATAAATGCATGTAGATCTGTGTGTGCTTCTGCGTGTTTATGAGTGTGCATTTGTGCATGAATATGCTTGTGTCAGAAGGAAGTATGACTGGTCAAACACCACAAATTCATCTGCGGACTGTCTTGTGCATTGGGTCTTTAGCTTGTCTGTGGTAAAGGAGAGACTTCAATTTGGACAGTCTGCTTAGCTGTATAAAAATTTACTGGTTTTAATTGTAAGATGATAACCCCATTTCCCGGGGGGAGATGAAGGGGGGTGAGACAGGGAGAAGAGGATTTTCAGATATCTCAGCATGCTTGTTGACTTCACTGATTTCAAGATGAGCTGCTACAGTGAGTTCTTGGAGTTGCAAGAATGGATGTGGGGTTGTAAAAATGGAAGGCTTCAAGAAGGGCTTGTTGAGGTTTTTTAGTAGTTAAGAGGGGCTCATAAAAAAGATACAGAGAGACATTTTACCAAGGCCTGTACTGACAGGACAAGATTTCAAACTAAAAGAAGTCGCTTTAAATTAAACATAACAAGTGCATTCTTTCCTATGAGGGTGGTGAGACACTGGAAGAAGTTGCCCAAGAAGTCATGGATGCCCCATCCCTGAAAGTGTTCAAGGTCAGATTAGATACAGTTTTGAACAACCTGATTTAGTGAAAAATATTCCTGACCATGGCAGGGAGTTGGTCTAGGTGATCTTTGAAGGTTACTTCCAATCCAAACTATTCTATGAATTAGTCATTTTAACTTAATAATTTCCTATGTCATAGTAGGTATTACCATTTTCTACAACAACTTTTTCCAAAAAACAAACATATAACATAACTCACTGTTCAGGGTAACACTTACAATCTCACATGACATTTTTCAAAGAACAGATGTTCCATGGCTTGTGTACAGTTGTTGCACCTGTGTTGTTAGAATAGCCTGTACCATATACTCTCTTACCTTATTCAGATAGAATCCAAATATTCCCAAGCTAGGTGATTTATGCATTTCCCAGTATCAGTGCTCATTTTCAATCCCCTGCTAAACGTATTTACCATGAATGTGATGATTCTGATTGAAAACTTTTTTTTAATTCAATTATTTAGTTTCTAATATGGTGTATTTACACACCAAGTGATGCTTTCAGTCTTCAGTCTAGTAGGTGTATTCTATATTAATGATTCTTTGCTGGCAGCTGCAGCAAGCCTGGCAAGCAATTACATAGCACATTTAATGAAAATAATTATCAAGATTTGTAGACATGCAGTATCTGGTGGGGCAGTAACATGAATGTTTGTTCTGGACTCCTTGGCATATGTAGGATCTGCTACTTCCAAACTGTTATGAGCACTTGAAAAGAAATATTATTTTATGGGTATTCAATAAGTATTTTCATTTAGTTTTCCTAATTTTCTGTACACATCTGCACTGACTCTGCCTTCTACCACCTCACAGATTCATGCAACTCTCAGACTGACTTTTTTCTCTAGGGTTTCAAGAATAATAGAGAACTTTTTCTTGAAATATTTATTTTAGCCTGAAATATGATTTGGGAATAAGTACAATGAGCCACAGAACTGTACCTCTTTGTGCACCCAGGAGACATGCTGCTCTGGCAATTGTTCAAGGTTCTATATTAAATGAGGTTACATTTTACAATCACTCTCATCTTTGTCTACTTATTGCTGTATAAATTAGAAAGTCAATGATGAATGAGGCAGAGAATTGTGGGAATATAAAAGCTGTCATGGTAACACTGGAAATTCTAACAGGCATGACTTGTATGAAGAATCATAGACACAATAGTTCTCACAGAACTTTTTGCTTATGGGCTGTCAAGCTAACCTGTACATGGCAACCAAATCTGAATCACTTCGGTACTGTCAGCCTGCTTCTTCTACATGTTTATATATCTCTTTATATTCACTTTAATGTCATATTAATGGTACATATTATTATATTGCTCATTGCTCTGTACAACAGTGCCTGCAACTTTTAAGTGCCTAACAGGATAGGCTTGTCCAGAAACAGGATAGCTTTTTGCATAAATTATGCATTAGTGGATGTGCTGCTGAAAGCAATTTATTACATGTGACTGGTAAAGCTGATTTGATCAGCTTCAAACCTCTCTCTCTCAAAAAAACCAAACAAACGAAAAAAAAAATGCCAAAACCATAAAAAGAAAGAAAAAACAAACAATATCTCCCCCCCCAATGGAGTACTAAGCATTGTTTTATTACAATAGAAAATGTCTAGCAACACTTTTACTTAATGTTAACTAAAATTGCAGTGAACTCCACCTATAATGTCAACACTTGTGGTATTTGGATAATTTCATGCTACAAAGGTGGTTTATTATTTACAGAAAATGTTCATTTTTCGCCTTTCACATTGAAGATCATCAGTGTTGCAGAACCCAGGAAAACATTTTACCTCCTTGAGTTTGCAAGTTTGAGAAATTTATATCTATTCTCTAGCTTTTATATACCACAGTTCCTGACTTTTAGAATTCTGTGTTTTTCAAGAAAAATGTTTCAAGCTTGGTTTTTTGGCTTGTATTTTCTAGCTATATTATATAGATGACAATATCCTGGCCTTCAGGACTAGCAAAATCATATCAGTACTGCATTGAAAACAAATGTTTCCCACTTATTATCTTGGGGAGGGTGAAGGAGTTGATACAGGTATAACTAATTTATAGTGGCCTCAAAGGAAATGCCTGCACAAGACATGTTGATGTCTTTTTAGTTAACAGATTTTAGCATTAAAATACTTCATTTAAAGAATATTTGTTAGCTGAATAGCTTTGGCTGCTCAAAGATTAACCAAACTGAAAACTTTTGTTATGCAGTGTAAAAATACATGCAATTTGCTGTCCTCAGTGTTGTGTTTGATCATATGTCAATTACGTAGGGTAACACTATCCTGGTTATGTCTTTGTGCATTTAATTTCCAAGAATAATGGTGAAAAAACTTTCTGTAAAAGGTATTCCTCTCTCTCCTGAGCTCTGTGCAGTTTGATAATACGTATTTTACATTCCTTTACTCTGGGCATTGGGGAAAACTGAAATGAGTTGCATGCAAAAGTAGAGGATTCCCCATTAGATTTTTCTTAGAATTACTGTGTGTCTGCTGAGCATTTCAGACATCATTATAGTGGCCAGGAAGTGTTCCAGGAGGGCAGCTTTACAACTATCAGGCTGGCAAAATCAAAGTTCTCATTTGGCCGAGATTTTCACGGGGCAATGAATAGATACGGTGCTGTTCACCTTTTTTAGTGAACTGTGATTACAAAAATATTTGTGCTATGTACCTCATTCAGTTATTGACTACTTGGTAGAGCCCAGCTGTGAAAAAAGAAAAATTAAAATCAATAAAATAACTTTTAAAAATCAGAGATTCCTGTCAGGAGTCAAGTTTTTCCAATTCTAAAAGAATTGATGATAAAAACGTACTGCAAGCACAAAACACACAACTGCTTTGGGACCAAAGCAGTTCCAAAACAAATCTGTTATTCTCTCTGCTTTTCTGTATTTATATGAGAGATTCAGTGATAGCTGGTGATAACAGCAGTACAAGGTTATCACTGTGAAAGGCCTTCAAAACCTCTTGAAGCAAAATATTTTTTCTCCATATATTGATTTTATGTTTAATGAGCTTGTCCTCTTCCTACAGAAAACAATTATTATTTTATAAGCTTTTTTATATTTTCAAAGTTATATTTATCTCCTCATGCATGTCATATGCATGAGGAATCTTATGTTTTGCATGGTTCCTAATTACTTCAGCAAGCATTAACACAGATGTTAAGTACAGTGTCTTTAGAGCATTTTTAGAAACCAAAGAAAGAAAATGCTTCTTTTATTAGCTAAGTGGAAAAATACATTCTACTTCATACGCTGTTGCATTTAGGTCTATTATAAATGGCTTGGAAGTCAGGAAAACCAAATAGCAAGAGATTATCCTGGGTCACCACAAAATAACTTTCCTTTAATTTCTGCTAAAGCACAATATTTTCTCAGATCATGCAATATATCATGAAAAAATAGGTTGTCTAATGCTCTACTAGTCTGGATTCTTAAGATAATTGGCATGACAATAAACATGCTATTAATCACTATTTTGTCCTTTTTGCATCACTATTGCACTAAAATATTTCAATGTTAGGGTAAAAACGTAATATAAAATTACTAAAGACTTATTTATCGAGACTGAATACATCCCTGTATACCAAAGGCTGAAAAAAAAGGAATGAGAGCTTTAGCTGACTGCCAGAGAACTATTATGCATTTGTAAATTGATGATGATCTTCTTTTACTGATAGATTAAGGCTATTGCATGACTTTGCTAGAGCTGAACAAGTGAATCATAACTGATGTTCCAAGAGAAGCATTTTTCTTATAAATAAATATTCCCTTGCTTTTTAGGAGTAAGAGAATATTCTGTGTCATAAGTTGCGGGGGATATGGAACAATGCAACAACGATCAATGTGATCAAACGCTGAACAATTTATTGTGTACAAGTGTGCTTTTTATAGAAAAATTTTAGAGTCCTAGAACAATCGATACCACTTGATTAGTCAGCTCCATACAAGCAGGCACTAGCAACAAGTTAATGATTGGCTGTAGCTCCAAATGTCCATAAATGTTCATCGTGCTGGGCTAGCGGAAGCTCTTCCTGTTTTGCAACTTGCGGTTGGCCTTGAACAGCAGCTGTTGTTCTGTAACATCCCACTCGGAGACCTTGCTAGCCTACCTCTCTTTTTGGCAACACACACTCGTCCTTGAGCCTTTCCTGATTACCCTCTTCTGGGCCTGCAAGGCCTCACAAAGCCTCTTGCTCACTACTCGAGTGAAGCTAAGTCAAAAGCTGGATTGCTCACATGTCCCTTATCTGACAGGAGCGCTCCCACAGTAAGTTTTCACCTTTATTTGTAGATAATCATTTATGACACATTAGCATTATTTTAAGGATATTTTGATTCCATAAACAAATGAAAATAAACATCAACTATATTATTTTACTGTAAAAATGTTTCTGTTATCTTCACATTTTAAGGCAAAGCTGTATGGTAAAATTCGCCTCCATTTTAACATCAAATTTAACTTATACCTGAATTCCACTTTTCTGATCAGTTGCAACCTGAAGCAGTAGAATTAGTTGGCATCTGCAAGTCTGGGCGACTCACAGCTATTCTGTAATCTTTGTACACCAGTTGTCTAGATTTAAAAGCAAATGGATTCCTTACTAAAACATTAAAATAAATAAAGAATTAATTTGCTAATATTTAATGACATACAGCTATGAGTTCACTCTAGTACAGAACTTTTGCACTTCATGACCCTTTCATATCTCATTCACTCACTGTAACAGCATCATTCACATTTGGCATCTGAGAGAAAATTCAATTCAGAGACCTGATTGCAAACTAAATATTACCAAACTTATTTTCATAATCCTTTTTCCTGTCCAATTTCATAGTTGTGTCAGCCAGGTTTGTTCTCAATGGCTGTTGCCATCTCATTTTCTGACATCATCTTAGGTATTACAACGCGCTTCTTTGCATAAAAATAATGACAAATGCAATTTCACTGTGGATCCGTCCTCACAAAACTCCTGTAAATGATATTTTCTTAGCTACAGTTACACTATATTCCCCTTTATCCTCATTCTCAACTGTCTGTTCTACACAATGCTAATAATATGCTTCATGACGCCACACTGGAAGCCAACTTCCTCATTTAAATCGATGTCAGCCATCAGTTAGGCAGACTGGACTGGTGGGTGATACACAGACATATTCAGCAACCTGTTTCCTAAACACAAATGACCTGTTCTTGTTTGCATGAGATCAGCTTCCTGAGGAAAACCAATTTCAGATAACAAGCGTTACATTTTTTTTTAGGTGGCTGTGATATAGATTTAAGTATATAGAAAGAAATCTAAACATCAAATTATGTTAGATGACATCTGAATTGTCTTGCATGGTCAAAAAAAAAAACCTATGTAGTAGAAACGATTAAGAGATTATCCCTTCTTCAACTCCCAAAGGTCCAAATGGCTGACATTGGATTCCAGTAAGTGTACTCCTCAGTTATGGATGTCAACTGTCTATGGTATTTTTTGGCAATTATAGTAAACTCCAGTAAAGTAAAGTCAAGAATGGTCCTAAATTTATTCCTTCACAACTTGGGTCCCCCAGACCAAGGTAATTTATTTTTGTTTTGGAAGGCAATGCGCCGGTTTTAGCTGGAATAAGGTTTATTTTATTAATAGTATCTATTACAAGGTGATGTTTTAGATTTGTGCTGAAAACAGTATTGTTAACACCAGGATGTTTCTGTTATTACTGAGCAGTGCTTGCACAGAAACAAGGACTTTTTTGCCTCTCAGACCACCCTACCAGCAAGTAGGCTGAGGGTGCACAAGTTGTGGAGAGGTGATATGGTCAGGACAATGACCTAAACTGACCAAAGAAATATTCTATATCATATGATGTCATGCTCAGAGTACAAATCTGGCAAAAGCAGAAGGAAGGGAGGAATGTTTGGAATTATGCTATTTTGCATTCCCAAGTAAAAGTTGTGTGTGATGAAGCCCTGCTCTATCATGGACATGGCTGAAGGCCTGATGCCAGTGGGAAGTAGTGAATGAATACCTTGTTTTGTTTTCTTGTGTGTGTGGCTTTTACTTTACTTATTAAACTGCATTTATCTCAAACCATGAGTTTTCTCACTTTTACCCTTTGGATTCTCTCCCCCATCTCCCTCGGGAGGAGGTGTGTGTGAGCAAGCATCTGTGGGGGGGATAGTTGCTGCCTAGGAACAGACCACAACAGGGAAGCTCAAAGATATACATTTTGAATGCTTGTATTGTAAAGAAACCTAAGGCAGCTACAACTGACATCAAAAGAACACACCTTTAAGGAGGAAACACATTTAAGTTAACCTCCAAATTATATTGATCTTAGTTGCCTCACTAACATACCCGTACACCATTCCTACCTAGCATCAGGAGTGGAGAATGAATGATTTATGAGAACTGCTAATTAGCTTGCTTGGTTTGTCTTTGGAAGGTGCTCAGATGGTGGCAGTGGCAGACCAAAAATAGGTAAGCACAGAATGAAACTCAAAATGGTAAAAAAGATGAGGAAAGAGAATGTATGTAAAGACCATAAAAACAGTCTGTATCTTGAATTGGAAGTGAAAATAAAGTCTATTAATTGGAGAACTGGGTTGGGGAAGAGGGGCTGAAAGGAATTTAAATGCCATATCCCCAAAATATATTGTGCATATGGATATTAAATGAAATAGGAAAGAGTAGGATATAGCAGGTCTGGGAAAAGGGGGTGGGAGAGGAAGAAAGGTAAGAAAAAGAAAGGAAAAGTTAAGGGAAAAGGGTGGGAAACCTGGAAAAAAGGAAGTTGAGGAAAAAGCGTGGAAAAGGTGAAAAAGGGGAGATAAGGCAAAAATAGAAAAAAGGAAAAAGAAAATTACTTGGTTAAATGATACAAAAATTTTCTATCAGGAATAATGCAGTAGTATTAAAAAAAATTACCAACAAAACCCAGGAATAGATGTTTCAAACAACAACTTTTGGTATTAAATATCTTTCTATTGCATAACTTAATCATAAAATTATGGTGTAAAGGTCTTGATGTAGATAGTACATTACAGTTCAAGAAAAAAAGGCATTTCAGTATTTTTAGATAAAGAATAACATGAGATTAGGAACACAAAAGTAGACAAATATCTGAGGCATTAGGTTGAAGAAAGAAAAAGGATTGTTTAGGAATTTTCCACATGAAGAAAGGTAATTCAAATATGCTAAACATTAATAAAGTCTCCATATAAAAGACTTGTGGCACTGAGCTAATGAGAGGACAATAAAAACTAATTTTGAATGAAACCATGCATGAAAGGAAGATTTTTTTGTTCTCAATGAAGTGATGGAAAAGAACATTGCAACATCTCCGTGAGCCAAATATGACATTTTATATTTCTTGTCCTCCAATCCTTGATTTAACAGCATTTTTTACTTGCATAAACCAACTAAAAGGTAGACAACTGTCATGGGTTCAGCAGCAGCAGTCATTTTTCTTTAAGCAGTAGCTGGTGTAGCACTGTGTTTTGGATTTTTA
>JASSUY010046870.1:23244-33983 GCA_032466535.1 Forpus xanthops | reverse complement strand
TAGTTAGTAGACTTTAGAAGTTTATTATTTTGTTTAATCATAATTTCAAAAATTGAACATGGCAAATTACTAAAAAAAAAAAAAGTAGTTGAACATAAATCAGACATAAGATAATTTGGAAAACTGCACATCATAGAACTTACGAATCTACACAGAGGGCTGTTGGTCATACCACATGAGTGATGCTCTACATATGTAGTACAACATTATACAGCATCACTACGCAAAATGAGGCAATAAAGCAGCTCTATCCCAGCAAGAGTAGGAAAAAGGAGGTGAGGACAACTGCAGGAGCTCATGCTGTCAAAGAAATATCCATGATCAGAGAGCTAAGCAGTGACTTTATACAGTGATCTTGGTCTACCACAGCTAGAGACTTTAAGCCAATGAGAAAGACTGCCCCAACACTGCAGTATTCTGTGGACCTGGCTCCTTTCTATCAAATATCAATTCTAGTGAGAATTTTACTTGTATTGGAATCAACTGTAAAGGAATGATGAAGCATAAAGCTTAAAACCTATTCTTAAGAAATATCCAATAAGGACAATTGGGATGAAATACAATGTTTGTGCTCAGGATTCCCTGAACATTCCTGTTAATGTTAGGATGGAATGGAATTATTTGGGTTGTTTTTTCACTTGATTCACGATCCAAAACGTTAGCCAACATTTGCAAAAACAATGGACATGTGAGCTGGTTTCAAGTTCTCTCCAATTAGTCTGTATATTTGAGCACCCTCTCCTGAAAAAAAAAGCACAAGATTCAATGCATATCCATTTTTGTGAATTGTATTTTTAAATTTAGAAATATTTGGTACACCTGAATACAAACCTGAAAGACGGGGCACGGGAGGTGACACTTCTTGATAAAATCTCTGGGAAATAAAACTGATGATATTTTCACATAGTTCTGTTTCCAGCCACTGTTACGTTTAATGATATGATCAATAACCATAAAGACAGAAGGGTATTTCCTCCCACACAAAATAAGATAGGTTGAAACATGAAAAGTGGCTTCTGCATCCCTTTAACTAGTGGTTAACTTTGTCGAATTACTACACCTGCCATGCTGTGAGAACTAAATACAGCTGTTGTCAGCTTCTGGCCAACTGAACCCAACCCTATGTTAATTTGAGCAGATGTAAGCAACCACATGGTCGACTCTGGCATGATGTGATGAGACTGCTTCATCACAAGCTAAAGTCAGTCGTCCTGAGATGCAGAAACCAGGGCAAGATACATCTAAATGTTTCTCTCTCCTCACTGAATCCAACCCTGATAAATCCACAAGTTCAGGAAGTAATTCAGGCTGGAAGAGACCATGTCCAGGAAGTTTCAGGAGGACAATAAGGCTACTTTCACCTCAAGGCCATTCAGAGCACTTGCATTGTCAGGTGGAGGCAAGGAAAGAAGAAAAAGTGGGATAGGGGAAAACTTGTCTAGGCATCCCCTAATCAGAAGCACTGTGCAAAACCAATAAAACAACAGCAGTGTAGCCCAAGGGGCAGAGGACAAAATAAGACAAGACTTAGAATTGTAATAACAAAGAAACTGTGGTCTTGGAAGCTAGCAGCAAAAGAGAGATTTGAAAAGGAATGTGAGTATGTGAGAATGGAATAGCTGAGCAGATATACTTTGGGGAGAGGCCTTATCAGCCATGTTGCTTTTGTGATCATAGTTTGGTTTTCCTTTTTTTTGCAGTAAAGGGTCTTGCATGAAAACTGAGAGGGTGAAGTAGAATAAGAGGAGAACTGCAGGGAATCTTTATTTCCATCCATACATTACCTCAAAATAACCTCTACTAAGACCTTCAGCAAGCACCACATAAAAGACTATGTCAGGGAATGATTCCCTTCTTATAAGGAGTTTCTCTTGAACCTCTTGCACGGTCCCAAGAATATCTGAATTGAGCACAAGATGTCCAGGAGAAGGGTGCTGAGCTAGACAGACCTTTGTTTTGACATTCCATGCAGTTCAGCTCTCATTTTCTCCTCTTAGAACTCATCATATTTACATTTTTGAAACCTGGAACAGAAGCTTATTAATGAATATATGGAATGCAAGCAGTCTGTCACTCTTCCTCTAGTGATGCATATTTTTCTATATTTTATTCTCGGTCTTTGTTTTTCTAAAGTACCCTCAGTACTATAGCAGACGAAGGAATGAAATAATACATGCTTCACAGCAACCTATGCTCACGAAACATACAGGCACACACATAGACATGTAATGCCTTCTACCAGATGTTTAGAATGACTTAGTCACTCTATGAAGTGTATCTTTTTATGTATATGCATTATGTAGAGATATTAGGCACAAATTTTGTAGACACAATAAGAGAAAGTTCAGACTAAGGCCAACAGAATTAGTTGTGTTTACAGTTCACATGAGTGGGGGTTTTATATTTCTGAATCTGAGCCAGTAAGCAGTCACCCATGTGTAACTTTCTTCCTCTGGCCGTGTATACAATAGGGAGCATACACAACACTGATACAAAACCTTATTGCCCTTCCCTGCTCTTCTTACAGACAGCCTCATGACCACATTGTTTACAGTTAAAAGATTACTCAACACTATTTCATTGTTTAACTTTTTATGAATATTGAGGCTTCCTTTGCTTTGTCAGAACAGGAAAACCCTCGGGATTATGTCTCAGATTGGAAAGATGCAAAACACTTCAATATAGTTATGGTGTGACACCTAGTAACAAGGATGTTATTTCACTTATTGCCACACTTGAGTCAGGAGAATGTTTGAATGAGGTAAAAGACACGTATGATGGGATCACATGACCTCTTGATCTCCCTTTCAACCTGAATAATTCTATTATTTATGATCTTATGATTTTAGGGAACAAAGTGGGTGAATGCAGCATGGAAACCAAAGGTTGAAGATTTTCCTTGCATATGTCTCCTAACATGGCTCCCATTATTTTCTTCAGCCTTTATCTCCTCCCCTGCAGACTAATTTTGAAGATTCCTTAGCTGGGTTTTATCAGGTAAAGTACAAAACTTATGAGATACGGAAGTTTCATGACAGGTTTGTGATATCCTGTTTGTCTTAGCTGCTCTGAAACTATGTCAGGGTGAGTTAAAAGATTCTCCACCTTTGGCAGTCAGGAATCAAAGGAAGTCAAACCACATTCTCAGCTGCTCATTTCCTTTCCCCGTTCCCACACCTTCGGAGTAGCATTGGTGTTGTCAGTGCAGGAAGCAGCTCAGGTTGCTCTGCACTATGGATGGTTCTGTGACCTTATCTGACCTTGGAAGACACACCTATGTTTTAGCTCAGTCTACAAATCTCACCCATATAAAAGTGGTTACACCACAGTAGAAAAGGAAGCTTCTTAGAGTACTGTCAAGGACCAAAGCCTCATTCTGGAGTGCTTTCAGAAAGGCCATATACAAATACAGTCTTACAGTCCTTTTAAGTTGCTAAGAAGCAACATGAGAAACAAACCTGCTTCCAAATCAGGATGATTAAACTTCTCTGGTCAGTCTCAGGCCATTAAATGAAAAAGCCCAATATTGTAATATCACAGAAATTTCAAACCTCCTACTCACTTTCTGCTTACCTTGAAAACACCTAAGTTTTTTTGGAGGGAGGTTCTTCCAGCAGCTACTTTTCTTTTCCTAGTGGTGTACAAAGTGACCTGGTGATCTGCAAAACCTCATCTGCATTCATTATGTGTTTACTACTGTCTGTCCCCACACTTCTGAGGCCCAAGGTAGGAGGGACTCTTCATGAGGGACTGTAATGAGAGGAAAAGAGGTAACGGGCTCAAACTTAAACAGGGGAAGTTTAGATTGGACCTGAGGAAGAAATTCTTTACTGTAAGGGTGGTGAGGCACTGGAATGGGTTGCCCAGGGAAGTTGTGAATGCTCCATCGCTGGTGGTGTTCAAGGCCGGCTTGGACATAACCTTGGGTGGCATGGTTTAGTGGGAGGTGTCCCTGCCCAGAGCAGGAGGGGTGGAACTAGATGATCTTGAGGTCCTTTCCAACCCTAACTATTCTATGACTCTATGATTCTATGAACAGCCTGACATAAGGCTGGCACCACCTGTATCCTCCATGAACCAGTTATTACAACCTATCTCCACCTCAGGAGAAACATGGCTTTTCACTTTTCCAAACCAATGCAGGACCATGATATTGTCACTTAGCTCTAGGAGAGTTCTTGAGTCACCAGGCTATCATTTTCTCTTCTTGAGGCTGCACTGCACAATTTTGTATAATGTAAGAAAGTATCCAGGAGGCTGTAGGGAGTAAGAGGAAGGCATCCTAACAGTCATGGTCCTGAAGTGAATTACTATGGGCCAGATGCTGCCAGAGAGAAGAGTGGTTCTAAAGTGTAACTTCCACAAGAAGAACTGTTGTTTTCACTCACTTTGGAGGAAGAAGACTTCATGCACAAGCCCTGCTCCAGGTCAAGCAGCAGTTAGATTTGAAGGTCCCCTATCCACGAAGAGCTAACTTGGCCTAGGTGAAAAAGCAATTTACTTTTCTCTTACTTCAGGCAGCTATTTTGCAAAGACAGTATTTTTACATAAGCCTTTTCTTACTGCCTTTAAAATCATCTCAGCATCTCGCTGAACATGCAGCATAGCTTGCTGTCTATTCCTGTTCACACTCCTGTACAGAGAACAAGTGTGTGAACTGCCCTTCAGTTCTCATATATAGAACAACAGAAATACTGAAAATTTGCTGCCTCTTATGGCTGTTGAGAAGGAAGACAGTGATGCGACTTTACACTGCATTAATGAAGACCATGAAGGTATCTAAGAGTTGCGGAAATTTCTTAGGTTTCATTGTATAAGGCTTAAATGATGTTGCCTAGCTAGATACTAAGGTAATACAAGTCCAGACTACTTCAAGACAGCACAAACCTTAATTCATTGTGCATTAGGATATCGTACTATTATGCTGAAATGCTCATCAATAAAGAAAAGGAAAGAAGCAAACAGGGTTTATCAGATGATGTCTATTAAATGTTGCCACACTAGGCAAACATGGATTAGCATCAAAATTATCCAACATTTAAACTTTCTGTTCAATTTAATGAATGACAGTTTTCTATTTAATTGACCCAATCTGTAACTAGAGTGTAGCAGTGTTCCATTTGCCGGAAGGTAGCTTAGTATTCTCAACAATATTACCTCCTTTCCAGACCCATGTCTGGCATAAATCTGAGCAATTTCATGTAATTTTGGGAGGAATAAGCCACAACAGAAGTTTCAGCTGCAGATTAACTTGTCTATTACAAAACTGGTTTTGCTGTGTGTGTCGCACTAGGAAAATAATAATAATAACAACTCTAAAAACTTCTTGTAAGTTGCATTTTAGTGCTGCCAGCAGCTGGTATAGCAAACAAGATAGTCAGGAATGGAAACATACCATCAAAATAACATTAACAGTTTTTGCTGGACTGCTCTTTTCCAGATGCCACACAGCTAAATGACAACTGCTAAATATTAGAAAGGGAGAAAAATTGAAGTTGTTCAGTTTTCTAAGCAGTCAGCACACCATTTGCTTTACAGCAGTTTTGGCATAGTAATTATCTAAACACAGGTAAAAAAACGACAACCCTATTGTAATCAGTTTAGATTATATTATGTTTATGGCACTAAACAAATATCTTATTCAGGGTTTTGTCCAGAATATGGAGAAGTTCTGTCAGAACAGATGGGCAGGGATAGTAAAAGCTACATTAGAGATTATAAAACAGCAATGCTACTGACTTTTTATGGACTTCAAACTCCTGTCTTCTGCACCTTTGCTCCACAATGCAAAATTTATCAATCTACAGTCCATTTTGTACATTGTAGACAATTCCACAATGTCCAGTAACATTGCTCAAAATGGCAAAGCTTTTGAAAGAGACTTATTAAGCATGACTGCTCTGTGTAGTTGGCTTTTAGATATGCTAAAGTAGCACTTAAAGCTTCATCTGCAATTAGGAATGTCTACACATAAGGTCATTATAGTCACTGCAGAAAGGAAAAAGGACTGGGGGAAAAAATCAGAAAAAAGATCACATTCAGACCTCCTACTGAAGGTGCCAGACTATGAGCTGAGACTAATATTCTCTTGACTGATTACGGAGCAAAGGTCTGATAGGTCTGAATAACAGACAGCCACAGTAGCGTATCATTGGGAGTGGATGTCAATTTGCAATGGCGTTGCACTCTTACAGTACAAAGTCTGTATGAAGCCTATATAGCCTGAAGCTCAGCTATCAATCAACCTTCTAGTGATTTCAAAAGGAATCTTGAAAGGGCTGGAAGTACTGAACCTGAGTGAACCAAAATAACAAAGGAAACTGTGGCAGAATGGGAGTTGGATCACTTCCATCCTTATGCAATGACGTCCTTCAAGATTTCTTTCTTCTTTAAAGATGTAAGATGGTTATTAATAATTTTAATGATGAAAATGTGTTAACACAACAAAGATGTGTCACATGCCTTGAAGTTTTACAACCTAAGGAACAGATTCTATGATTGGATCACCATTAGATAGCCTACGTGTCCAAAGCCAGGACATCAACCTGTGCAAATGAAATGATAAAAAAATACATATATAAGGAATTTCACAACAGCTTTGTTCCAGAGAGATTAAAATGGACATCCAATGAAAAAAAACACATAGTACTCAGCCCATTAGTATGTAGCATGCTGTTTGCATGTATTATAACACATCTTTTGGAAAGATGCCCAGTCTTCATGTCAAGTGTTCAGGAATCTACCACAGAGCACCACAGAATGTCTCAGTGACTGATACCACCCTCAGTTCCATGCAAATATTTCCACTGTAAATTTCTTGCATATAAAGCGTAATAATAACAGAGAGCCACTTTGTCTTAATGCCTGTAAACAAACCTTTTTGAGACAGGCAGGTCAAGCTCTTTCACACCACAAAGACTTTCTCCACATCCTATGTATTCTTCAGACAATAGGATTGCAACCATGCAGAAAGGACTCTTTCTCCCAGTATATAGTTATCTAAAAGTAGCATCTTATTCACTCCATCTCCATGTCCAGCTCAAGAAATTCACCTCATAACTGGATAGCTGGAACAAATTCACCCTCTAGAGGCAGTGGTCTATCCAGGGACTGCAGAAACCTGGGCTGTAGATTTGGACTAGACATCAAATGTCCCAATCAATATGGAGCCTCTTTTTTAAGTGGTAACAGTAATCCAGTGGTATCTAAAATAATAGTCTGGTAGCTCATCTCCCAGTCCTGCCCAGAGGAGCTAACATTATTTCCCAAAGAGGTCATGGCTGGCCCTCATTTCCTAATAGCTTGTTCTGGCAGGACCATTTGTACCCAACCATAGATAAAAGACTGAGGCTGATGGAGAAGAAAAAGCTGGAAAAGATAGACTGCTCACATAGCATTTATGAGGCAGCAAAGTTAATTGCTATGTAATTACCACCCAAGTAAATTGTTTAATGTGGTAAAATGTGACCAGGGTTGTTACTTCTGTTGCAAGCAGTGGCTCATGATGCCATCTGCAACCCATCAACAGATCACATAGTGAATTTGCTGCAGATGTAAAGCAAACCCTCGACATCTCCAAGCATGTTGTTAAAAACCCCCATCAAGTGAGCACTATCATTCCTGTTGTTTCAGATGTCACTGTGGCTATTTACACAGGGCTCAATGGTGTCGCACTTGTTCATGTTGATGAGGGAAGAATATGGTTAGTTAAGAGAAGAGCAGGTTGGCAATGGCTTCTGAGGTTAGAAACAAAAATAAAAGGGGCATAAAAGACACATCAGTGTTCAACCATAATTGGAAATCCAGCTATGCTGTGTGGAGAGGGGAGCAATGAGGGGGAAAGGAATGTGGTCTGTCATGAAAGCAGCTTGCTGGCAATTTACTGTGGGATCGCGAAGCAGTTCCTATAAACAGCAGGCAACTGCTGGATCAGCTACTGACTCCTTCTGGGTACAATGCACTCAGTGCTCAAAGCCAGTGGGTGAATGTGCCAGCTTGGAGTTATAATCACACCAGGCGCCGACGCTCAAATCTGTAAAGCTGAGCTAACACACTGAAAATGGAGTGAAATCCAACTGCATGGAGACGTGATGCAAACTGCTCATGGACCTGCAGCATGTTCTGCAGAGCATCACCAAGGGAGACAGAGCTTCCCAGGAATCATAGGGTTTGGGCACAATCTGTTGCTGCCAGCATTACGGAGACTGCCGCTATACATGGGGAGAACCTTTATATCTCATTTTAACAATATTAATTGATTACATGCAATATCTAGTTCAAAATATTGTAAAAAAAAAATGGTGGTGCATTCAATCTGTGCTTTAAAACACTGACTTATTTCCCATCACTGCATCTCTTGTCCCTACACTATATATCACTAGTCACATATAAGTGCTTGGATGTGTTTCTCATGTTCTTAGATTTTTCTTCCTTTATGTATTCTTTTGTAATTTTTTTGTAATAAGAACATTTCATAAGCAGCAAAAGGATCCAGGAACCACCAAGTCTCTTTGCATTTGAGCTCCTTGGCGCCTGACATGCCTTTGAAAATGTCTCCCATGGTTCACAGTAACCTAGACACTCAGCAAATCTCATTCAAAGCAAAAAATTGAGCCCTATAAAAAGCTGATCTTCCTGCTAAAATGTATCTAGGATTATCAGCGCACATTACTTCATGAGAGAGAAATGCTTCCCAGCTCCACTGATTGCCACACTTTGAGCTATCTCCCATGTGGGTAGCTGTAGCCTGGGTTTGCTCCTTTGATAACTTTGCACAGAGTTGTAGGGAGCATGAAGAAAAAAGAAAGCAACCTGCAAAACTAGTTTAGTATAGTTTAGTCTATTTTAGCTTAGTTTAGTTTAGTTTAGCTGTTTAGTTTAGTTTAGTTTAGGTTTAGTTTAGTTTAGTTTAGCTTAGTTTGGTTTAGTTTAGTTAATTTACTTTAGGTTTAAACCTAAGTAACAGTACTGCCCTAACACCACTGTTATGTATCTGATGTGGCTGCTAAACTCCTTTGAGAATGTGTTTGTGTAAACTCTGGAGACTTCTCAAGCACACGCACTTGATTCTTATGCATCCAAAACAAGCAGGTAGAATTATATACACCATTATCTCATACACACACTTGCACGAGCAACATGTACATATGATTCTGGAAAATTACCTATATGAGCCTTTTGTTCCTATGAAACATGAGACCTAACTGGCAGCTAAATTTTTCCTTTAAGTGAATGCACACACTGGGATGAACAGAATGACTTGTATTTATTTGGGAGAAGAAAAGCAGCTTTTGGATATTCAAGCTGTTTGCTTGCTTTCATGGAGCAGCTAGTTTGGAGAAGTTCATGTTCATGAATCCATTTTGCACCATAGGAGAAATTGCTTTAGCAAGAGAGAGCAAGTGAGAGACTGATCCACAGTGATCTCCAGCCCAGAGGAATTTAACAACATGAATTGGAGCAGAAAATTTGCAATGGAGTAAATTGCCATAGTCCATCTGATTACAGTAGCTGAAGAGTTACTATCACACATTTGAAGGACATCAGCAGACTCGGCAATCTCTAAACTGTGGAGCAATGCTGCCCGCTTACAACGCCTACCCTTGGTCCTCAGTGTAATACGTTTAATTTCATGTGCAGCATAAAGTGACAGTTGTTGTTATACACCAACAGCTAAGGCATGTATCTTCTTGCATTTTTTTTTTTCTCCTGATATTTCCAATTGCAAAGATATTTTTATTGGAAAAGTGATTTGTAATATACAATAATGCATAGAAACTTTTACTGGCATTCTCCCGGGAACAAATCACTGTCATGATAGTATTTACTATCACTAACAGTAGTAAAAATGGAGTCACTGCTATTTGATGACCTCTTCCATTACACAGGATTTCAGGAACCATCACTTTAGCAGTTAATGTACCAGGAAGGAACTAACACTGGGCAGACCTAAATCGTGCCAAGCCCACTGAAAAAAAAAAAGCAAAAACCACATTTGCTTACTTTAATGACTGTTTTTGTCAGTAGCAGTAAATTGTGTTTTGCCATCAGTTTTTTTAATTCCAGCTAATCAAACACTTTTCTTTGATTTTGTGATTCTCAATAGGAGACATTGCAGCAATCCAGAACACATAGTACCTTGATTTGCCTTGCATAGTTGTTCTGGTTCGTCAGCAGTTTAACACTGCAGCAAACATGGTGACAGCGCTGTGAGCTGTGATTTAAGTTGCTTGGGATCCAAGATGTGAGAATCACAGGGGTTGCAGGGATTCATCACAGACAGGCAATGTTAAATGTCTGAGATGTGAGTCATGCCCACCTGAGCAAAGCCTTTCCTGGATTTCTCACACCAGTTGTAGGAAAGCAGCTTTTACTATAGCTAAGATGTAAGCAGATTCGTTGTGAGAATCATGTGGCAACTGTGTATCCTGGTGGAAGCCTTTTAAATAAAATCATTTTCAGTGGAAAATCATACAGCCAATGTTTTTTCAGTTTAAAGTCATACAAGAAAAGACACGCATAACAAGGAGATGGGCAGATAGCCATTTCACAGCAGAAAATTGTGTTCAACTTCAATGACAAAATAAAGAATGTCTCAGTATTCCTGCATCAAGCTATTCTGCAGCATTCTATTCCATTAGTGATAGTTAGTCTTTTTATACTTGTCGTAGTTTGAGGCCCCTCAAACAGTTCTGTGCACACACCCCCCTCTTTCTTCCCCAGTCCCGGGGAAATGGGAA
>JASSUY010046869.1:0-11092 GCA_032466535.1 Forpus xanthops | reverse complement strand
CACAGGGTGCCCAGAGAAGCTGTGGCTGCCCCATCCCTGCAGTGTTGAAGGCCAGGTTGGACACAGGACTTGGAGCACCCTGCTCCAGTGGAAGGTGTCCCTGCCCATGGCAGGGGTTGGAACTGGATGAGCTTAAGGTCCTTTCCAGCCTAAGCCATTCTGTGATTCTATGATCCTATGAAAAAAACACCACCTTTCAAAGCCCTGAGCTACAGAGCAGCCAAGAGGAGGAGGGAAATAAGCTTTGTATGCAACAGCACCTTTTCCAGCTTATGAAAATCTTATAGGATCTATTTCCATCTTAATATTTAACAAGAAAACTATCACATACCTGCTACAATACTAATAACCTGAAATAAAATGGACTTGGGGCATATTTTAAGAATATCCAATTCAACCTAGAGTTCTGTGGGGGTTTTGGGGGGTTTGTTTTGTGAACTGAAGACAAGAAATGGAGAGAAAGACAACAAATTCTTGATATTCAGTGAAGTTCAATAGAGGTGGAAATCTCATCATTACCTCTATATATTTAAGCTGGCACCTGACCAGGAGAGGGATAATTATTGCCATTTGACTTCTCTGCCATGCACTCTGGAAAGGTGAATCATGATTACCAGATGTTCAAACTTAAACAGGGGAAGTTTAGATTGGATCTGAGGAAGAAATTCTTTACTGTAAGGGTGGTGAGGCACTGGAATGGGTTACCCAGGGAAGTTGTGAATGCTCCATCACTGGCAGTGTTCAAGGCCAGGCTGGACACAGCCTTGGGTGGCATGGCTTAGTGGAAGGTGTCCCTGCCCATGGCAGGGGGGTTGGAACTGGATGTTCTGAAGGTTCCTTCCAACCCTAACTATTCTGTGATTCTATGATTCTATGTTACATAGACAGTGTCATATGAGAGGGTGTGTATGCAACCTTACATTAGTAATCCTTGGTTTCAAGCTGTATAAACTACTAAAATGTAGGACAATGGTACAGAACATGAGTATGTCTCATGCAAAGCAAAAGTATGATATTCTTCAACAGTGTGTCGTGGTTCTTTTTAAAGATAATATAGCTTAATTAAGCTGTGGTTATGAAAGTAAATCATGAGCAGACTCGAAATACCATATCTAATGGAGTATAATATATAATCGAATATATAATGTTCTATGAGAGCACACAACTAAGGTAAAAACCGAGCTTCACTGTGTAATTAGCAAACTGGTGTCACAGGGAATATTTGAACGGCACAATCATCCAAACAGGAAGCTTCTTGCCCATCCCTGTCTGCAGCCAGTTTAAATAGGATGATGTTACATTAGAAAACCATCCAACATTATGCAATCCAGGCTTTCCTACTTAAACTGAGGAGTTTCTCAACGTGCTGTGGCTGCAAACTCTCATACATGTACATCCTTCACATTGCTCCAATCACAGCACTGAAGTTATAGTGAGGATGGATTTAGGCTGATATGTCTAATAGAAGAGGAAGTCCAAAGCATAGGAAAACATGAAGAATGCCCTTTTTGGGAGCGGTATTGTTTTAGTTATTAAATTATCTCTGTTAAAGCAATGCCATCAACATAATAAAAAGAGTTCAGGAGTCTTGCAAGGACTTCTCCTAATTCCTAATCCTCTCTGCATCTGTGTGTAACAGATCAATTTTATCCCATGCTGGGAATCATCACCCTTTGACTCTGAATTCAGAGATCCGAATTTAAGAGCTGCAGTAGCTTTCCTCCACAACAGAAGACTAAATATTTCCATGAGGACTGCTGAGTCTGAGCGATATTTTTTGTCACTGCATTATTAAACTTAAAACATATGAGGAGCGTTTAATGCTCTGCAGTGCTGAACGCATCCCGCCTGGATTTACGGAGGCATCCCAGAACCTTTCATAGCCTTCCAATCACACAACACAGAATAGTCAGTCTTCCTGCTAAAGATACTATTCCAAGCTGTGTTTGGACACACATTTAGCACTCCTATAGGAAGGGTTGGCTGTAGGTGCCTGTGGCTGCGATGTGGGTGGGAGGCTGTGCAGTAACCGACCATTGCTCATCCCAGCACTTCTGTGCGCAGACACAAAGGGGAAATTCTCCCCTTCCCTTTGTTCTTTCCTTATTTGGCCTGAGATATACATGGAGTACATGAAGGTGCTCAAGTTAAAGCATCAAACCCCCGCGATACCAAGTGTGCCCCCACCCCAGCTACCACACTCACTCTCTATTGCGCAGCACAATCTGCAGCAGCAGTTTCCTCCTGTCTCCAGGGCCCCAGAAATACTAGGGGAAAATGAAAACAACTGAACATAGCTGTCTAAGGTCCAATGGTAAGATAAGCTCCTGCGAGATCTCTGTGCGCTGATTTCTGAACACTACCAAATGTCAGAGGACGTTCTGTAGAGCCCCTGTGTCAAAACCTCCATAGCATTTTGTGCCTTTTATAGAGCTATTCATTCATGATTTACACTAGAATCCACCAGGACCAATAGATTCTGAGGTCAAGTAGAGCAGCTAACTATGACCATACAGTAAGTTAGCAATTAGTTGGAACAGGATGAGCTTTAAGTTCCTTCCCAACCCAAACCGTTCTGTGATTCTACTTAGAGATGTCAGTATTATCAGCAGAGAGTAGATCTTTGGTATCAGTAAAACAATGAGTAAAACTATCCAACAATGGCAGGAGGCAGATGTGTCGGCTTTAAATAATCTTTCACTAAGATATTGATATTCTATCTCGTCCAAAGGAGGTTCACACAATATTGAATGACTACACGGATTATTTAGCAGTGGGCAGAGTTCCCTGATACTTGTAACTTAGTTGACAGTGACCATCAGTAGCATGAAATCAACTTGCCATGTCTGAGTGGCAGACATCCCCCCCGACACTTCAAACTCTCCTGATTGATGCACATTTGATTAAGAGAGAAAGGTTTTTCTGTGACAGGACAGCAGCAGGACGTGTTGACACAGGATGGCACAAGTTTTGTCCACTTCCATCAATGCAAGGGCTCTCCGCAGGTATGGTACAAGCTACCAGGAGCGCCAAAAGCAACTGCTACTGAAAGCAAAGAACATCTACCCTCCTTCTCTCCCACGTGCACAAAAAAAGCCCAAATGTAATAAGTAGTATCCATGTTTCTCCCTTAAGAAAAGCAGAAGGTCAGATTTCATTTAACCTATGGTAAAAAGTCTGTCGGGGATCTCTAAAATACTTATCAGAAGCTACAAAAGTTAACTAAGGAAATGAAGTTCCTTGAGCGTGAGCCTATGTCATTTGCATGGAGTCCACACATCCACCTGAAAAGTTTAGGACAAAGCTTTGGAAAACCCAGATTTCCATAACAGCACCAGTTAGGATTCCTTTTCTTTGTGAAAGATCTATCAGACAAGCACAATACAACAAACAAATGTCCATCAGAACAAAAGCTGCTTGAGTTTTACACAATGTCTCTTCTTAAGCACAGGAAACTTAGAGCCAGTTTTTAAGGCATGAGTTTCTGGTCCCCACTAACTGGTCTCAGAAGCCACATACACTGTGTAATATGGATTCTATGCTGAAAAGAATTTTTAGAGTCACTCCTTTTTGCAAGGAAGATGATTTTCTTTCCTTCCAATGTGGTAAATTACAATTGCAGGGTCCTTCCTGAGCATCAGTTTTGATTTCTTTCTACTTAAATTTCATAGTAGATCCCCCATGGAAGGTAAAACACACAACACACAGGCCCCAGTGCTTGTTGGCAGCAGAGAGAGGAGAGCAGAAACAAGTAGTATGAGATGGGGATGGGATGTGAGACAGAATTAGGTGGGCAGGGTTTAAGATAAGCAGAAGATTAAAGAGCATAGACAGGGAAGGATGAAGGAGGACCATTGAAAAGATAGGAAGTGTCAACAAGTATTTGAGTAGGAAAAAGAGAAAATGGACAAGACTAGAAACTGTAAAAGAAAGAAAAAGAAGGGCTGTGTGCTACAGACCACAGAGAGACAGCAGCCTTCTCCTTCATTTCCTCTGCCCAGATGCTTGTGTTCTGCATTAAGAACAGGAGAGTCTCCTCTCCTTCAATTCCCACCAGATCCTGTGTGCACCCATGATTTTGTTCTGTTAACTTTAAGTCCCGTTGACTCTGTGGTGATGGAGAGGCAAACTGCACTGCAGTATTGCTGAGAAAGCAAGAGCACGAGAACGGCTGTCTTCTTTTTAATAGGAGTAAGCCCAAATGCTCGTGGAGCTCATTGCCTTTCAGGGCCTCCTTTACTCACCATCCATTGCTACACAGAAATCACACACTTTCTATAATATAATATATATAAAATATAATATGTACAATAAAATAATCTTGCAAGTAGCTCATGAGGGACTATACAAGGACTTGCATCCACAGTTTAACAGTGCTTGACCCTACTCAACCATGCCCTGGTGTATACATCCTCTTGCTCTCTGATTTAATTTTCAAGTCAGAAATACATTTACCACTCCTCCATTTGCCAGAAAATTGCTTTAGTAGCAATTTGTCAATACAATCCTCAGCTCTTGTGACCAATAGGTTGCAGTCATTTACTAAATTCCTCCCTTTGCCAGCATTTTAAACCAGTTCATTATTAAATCATTCTAAAAACACATCATCAGCTAAAATTAATCTATGAGAGGCAGAAGAAATAGCTGCAGGATGCCATATGTTATCAGTCTTCATTTTATTCCCTCCCAGTCTCATAAGCCTCCTTCTATTTGTTCCAGTAGTTCACTTATCAGCTCCCTGAGGGTACCTCAGACTAGACCCATCTTATCTCTTCACCACAAATGTGACATTACCTAAAGTACAAGCTTGAACAATGATATCAGTCACTGTGTTTTCCTCTCCCTTTGTTACTGCACAGTACTAACTCATTCCACTCTTTTGCACTGAAATCAACAGTTAACAAATGCAAGCTGTTTTCTGTGGATTTGTGGGAAATAACCAGAAGTATCTCCCACTAAATCATGAGGGATTTCAAACTATTTGACTGAGAACAAGCTAATATAAATGGTTGTTCAGCATCTTTCATGGTGGAATCAGCATTTTACCAGTAAGCTTGAGAGCAAAGGCAGACAGTTACAGGCAGAGTAACTTGTTGTCCTATGGGATTATTGGCAAGGCTTCTGGTGAAAATCCAGTTTGAAAACACTCACACTGAATATCTATCCAAGGATGCTAAACCAGAAGATTCACCTCCTAAGTACACCACTTTCTGCCAGCACTAGAGAAGATGATTTCAACTTGCAGGAACAGACTTGCAAAGGCATCCTCAGTGAAGGACTACAGCTCTGTGACTTCAAGGACTAGATGGCAAACGAGGGCAAAATACAGCATACCAGGATTACTCACCATCAAAAATGATGACATAGTCATTTATATGACACATGCGTTTTGGTAACAAATTTATTCTACAGCTTGCAAGGAAAAGGAAAAGACTGTAGTAAGAGCAGCTGTAAGAGCACAATGAAGAGAGCTGACCAAAGCCACGATCAGAGAAGACATAAGAAAAGATAAGTTTGTCCAAGGGAGGAGTAGATTAAGAGGCACCAGCGTATGATGGCTGATGAGGTACAGGAAAACAGGAAATCTAGGCTTTTTATGGGAGTGGGAGAAGAGGAACCAAAAAGTACTGGCACGGTCAGCAGAACACCAGTTAGACTCCAGTTATCAATGCAATGCAACCACAAGGAACTGAGTGTTATGAAGGGCTTGGTTTGGGGTTCTTTTCACCCCATGAAATTTCTTTCAGAAAATCCACACTTTAAAAGAGTTTAAAATCTTTCTGATCCTTTTCAAGTGTCTTCATGTGATTTGGTGAGCAGGAGCTAACAACATCATCACTTTCTAACTGCTACGAGTTCAATTCTGAGCTGCTTTATCTGCAGCTCCCTAGAAATCTTGGCTATTTTGAGTTGTATGCTTACAGGGCAATAGGTAACCTTTGATAGATTAAATCCTTTTTACCTGTTACTTAACCAGTGTTCGCAGACCACGTATAGGAAAATACCTACTTTCCATCAGTAGTGGTGAAACAAGTCTCTGGGAGATAGGTCCCTGCTTAAGCACACCACTCCTAGAGCAAAGAACAGAAAAGAGGTGGAAACGAAGGCTGCACAAAGAGCACATCATGGGGTTTACTGAGGAGAACAGATTTTACGTGAGTCTTTTGATTCTTACCTTTTTGCATGAGGGACAGAACCTCCTCTCTGTGGTTGTAGCAATCAGCACAAACAACGTAATCACCATCAAAATTGGGTTTGAGCATGATAATGTAAGAAAGTATTTACTATTATTGACAAGCCTGGAAAATACAGCCACAAAACAGCGAAATGCAATTACTGGGAAAGCAGGGGAGAAATTGCCTGCCTGCAATCATTACATTCCACCTCCGAAATGATCGAAGTTCTAATCAGCTCTTGAGTACCAGCTGAAAACAAGCTTTCAGCTCAAAGATGTCAGCTTGTCCCCTGGTGGCACTTGTCCCAGGATGGGGATCCCATTTCCTCCTGGATGCTGGGTTACCTTGCCCTTACCTTACTGATGCAAAGGTCCACCTAAAGTGCTGAAAACGAAGGCCAATGGCAAACCTGGGGAGGCACTAAAATTTAGAACTCCATGAGCTGCTTGAATGAGTCCAGGAACTCTTTCAGCTTTGCATTAGGACATAAACCACACAGCCTGTGTTTTCCAGCTAAGCACAGCATTTGCCCCTGATTTAATACCTGAAAGTCCTTTTCCACATCTCCCTGAATGGCACCAGAGATTTGTGTTCTCCTGTCAGTGCCATGCACCTCCTTATGGCACGTATGCTTTCTGACAGCTTGTTTTATGGCCTGGGATGCTTTCATTTCCACTGTGGAAAACAAGAGCAGGTCTTATCGGGCTGAGTGTACCCTATGTGCATCCCTCACAAACCATGATTAGCTGTCTCAGCTCATAGAGGGCACCTCTGACAAATCTGCAGTTAACCTGGTCGTTCTTAGTGCATGCTACAAAATCTCTTCCAGCAAAATAAGTCTGTATTTCAGCCTAACATATACAGCATATTATGTAGGCTATTTTAATTCTTTAATACTTGATTCTTTAATGTTTAATTCTTGAATACCTTTAGGTCTGTTTTGTAAAGTTCTGGAATAATTATTTTGTTTTAATACCAATATGAATGATTGTAAAATGCAATAATAATGTAAAGTTTAATTGAAAATGTACAGTAAGTATTAAATTTAAATAGTTGAAATTACTGGGTTTGAACTGGAAGAGAGGTTAGAATGATTCAAATACATCCCCACAGCTTACCAATACGGTACAAGCCATCGCCTCAGTTGTATTTTCAATTTAGTCACTAGGATTATACATGGCTGGACTAGATTCCAGCTATGGCTCTGACATGGTCAAGCAAGGCATACATGTCACTGCAGTTTAGTGAGCTGTGGGCACTTAAACCTGGCTGAAGCTTAAGCAGATCAGGAAGATGGTCAGCCTGTGATACATTCTCAAATGCCAAATATGCAAAGGGGGAAGAGAAGCCATTTGATTTTAATGATTTAAATTGATTACTACTTAGTCCAAACCTAACTGGGACAGAATTACATGCTTATGTTTCTTTAGGATGCTTTAATGCTTTTAATCCTTGATTATGCAAGAGGGCTTTAATCCAAAATAAATTGCAAGAGAGCAACAAACCTAAGGACCTTGAGAGTTTCGATTCTCAGATCCTGTTTGGCCCAAAGGCACCAATGCTCTTGGAATTACAGAACCAACCAGCTTGGAAAAGACCTTTAAGTTCAGCCAGTCCAGTCACTCCCCAGCACTGCCAAGGCCACCACTAACCCATGGCACCGAAGGCCTCATCTACACAGTATGTGAACACTTGCAGCAATTATTACGCCTCAGTAGAAGCCATGGTTGATGTGGTACAGTTTCAGGCTGGGTCGAGGCAAGATATGGGGTTTTAGTTTTAATGATCTGTACAGCTGTAAAGTTTGATCATTCTTTGGTGCACACATCCAGCACGATGTATATACGGAAAAATAGATCAAGGTCGTTTTGTTCTTCAGTGGGACAACTTTCATTTAGACACCATCCTGGTGTCTGCTAGCTGTCTCTTCAGACTTGAAGAGTCCTTCTGTTCTATTTAACAGGCAATCGGGAAAGTAGCTTTGGTCAGTAATTTTTCCATATTCAAATATCAAATGTCTCACTTGTAGTTACAGCTGACACAGATAAGACTGAAGGAATACTTAAAAACTTCAAATCCATACTTCCAAAGAGAGAGAGAAAGTATAACTTTCTGAGGAAATGGGGAATATTCTAAGTACGTGGCATTTCTTTTACTGAGTCAGTTAGGTAATTGCTGCCATTTTACAGACATAAAGTCATCGATACAAATAAGATACTTTTGATTTCCTTGATCACACTGCTGGCAGAGGTAAGCGATGACCTGCCTCAGAAGTAGAGAAAAAGATTCCTTCCAATTCAGTTGGCCTCAGCTGTGACTGCAGCAAGATGACAAGAAAACATCACATGCAGCAGACTACAAGTCATTCTTTTTTGGAACAAAATGGGAGCCATCACAGCACTGCTCTGTAATGAGACCTCCAATCACTCATCATTATGATGACAAATGTACGGCACTATTCACCTGAGCTGAATGCAAACCAGAGACTGCACTGTAACAAATCCTGGCTAAAATATTAAACTCAATGAAATTACATGCATTAATTTGAGCAATAACTTATCCCTTGGCACGTGGAAAGCTCTGTGCTCTTACGTAAGGGCAGCTGAAATCTCTGGGAATGGGTAACGATGAGACTTCTCCATGGAAAGAAGAGTGGAAAGTCTGTGTGGAGAATGTCCTCCCAGGACACACCTGGAAATAGGAATAAATAGTTTTATATCCATAATTTACTGAATGGTTTTAAATAAATGCAGGTTGGATTTTGTGAAGTTCTAGCTCCTCCTAGAGAAGGGAGAGACGTTTATTGAAGGAGCATGTTGTCTCCCAGAGGATACTAATAGTGCTCCCAGTAAAGACCACAACCCGTTGTGAAGCCTGTCTTTAGCATGGGTTTTCCTGTACTGTCTCCTCCCCTTTGAGCCTTCCCACTTCCTGCCAGCTTTTGACCTTTCAAGCACTCAGGAAATGTCGTGTTATGGATGGAACTGGTAAGGAATTTTCCTCTGACATTTCCTTACTCTCCGGTTCCTCACCTGCATCCCAGGATATGTGCACCTGCATGAATCAGCAGATCATTTCAGCAGTAAGCTTCCTGAGGCTTGCATTAAAGCATGCAGCCGATGAGGTTACATTTGGAGGGGTGTCCAGCTTTGATTTCTGCTCCTGAACTTCTTCTTTGTTTGACATGAAAAGGCAAGGACTCAGCATCCATGGCTGGGAGTCCATGGCTTCTCCTCCTATGGAAAAGCCACTGTGCTGCTGGGCCAGGATCAAGTTTACTCCTGTAATCTTTAATCCTTTACCAGCCTCTTCTTGTCATTGAAAATGAGGCACAGAAGATGTGTGTGCCACATACCTTACCCTCACTGGTGGGATTTCCTGAGAACTGAAGAAACGTCTGGGGGGAAAAGTCCATCGATTCATTCCAGCTTTCCTGTTTTCTGTGTGAGAATATGACCCATAAGTCTATTCTTACCAAACATTGGACATGTTGTTCCCACTGAACCGACCACCTGAGAGGACTGGAAAGACAACAAAGAACTGTGTTTAAAAGACAAGGAATAAGGTCAGCAGCGTGTCCAGCTGATAAAAGTCAAGGCAAAGAGGCTACGATGACTCTTGAAGACTGTTATGAAAAAGGATGTAAATACCTTGTTCTTTATAGAAACAAAAACTTGCCAGAGAGGTTGTAAGGTAAACGTTAGGAACCAATTCTAATACTAGAGGTGGAAACACGGGAGAAGATTATCAGAATGTGGCCTCCAAATTCCTAGTCACGGGAGATTTTAAGATCAGAACTAAAGAAAGGATGTGAGCTGGAAATGCAGGTGGCTTATGAGCAGGTTCATGCTTCATACTAACAAACAGCTGCATGCCCACTATGTACTGGAGTGAGAGGAGCATCTAAACAGCATCACACTGTTCCCCTGAAGCTCCACCATGAAACCTTTGTTTCCCTGAGATCCTGCACATCTCCAGAGCCTGGGAAGCTCTGCCCACCAACAGCACAGCTCCTTGGTGCCTCAGCACAGCTTTCTGCCCTGCACAGGTCATGGAACAGATGGTTTACCAAAAACTGGGAGCTGAGAGCTCCTGCGGACTTTCATTTCCTGCTTCACAATACCGATAGTTATCTGCAGTGGAAAAAACGTAGAGCTGTGGAAACAAACAGGTTGGAAAAGGTCTTTAAGCTCGACCAGTTCAACCACTGCCCACCACTGCCCATGGCACTGAGGCCTCGTCTACACACTGTGTGCACACTGCAGGGACGGTGACTCCATCCCTGCCCTGGGCAGCAGCTCCAATGCTGAGCACCCTCTGGGGAAGGAATTGTTCCTCAGCTCCATCTAACCCTGCCCTGGTGCAGCTTGAGCCCGTTTCCTCTTGTCCCATCCCTGTTCCTCGGGAGAAAAGACTGACCTCACTACAAACTCCATTTACATAGTGGGCATTATCCACATCTTACTTTTCAAAGGCTCAGAAAGTTGGCCAAATCCAACCCAATTTCCACTGAAACTCCCCAAAGTCCTTCCCAATGGAAACTGTAATAGCTGCCAAATATCACTTCTCAACTGTTATCCAAATATTAATTCTGAAATCTTTCTTGAAGGACAAAAACACTATTTGGTATCCTTTTTGCATTTATCAACAGAATACAGGCATTTCATTGACATTTAGTGAATGACGACAAAAGGGCTGCTTTCCCAAGCAACATTTTAGCCACAGAAGGGAAAGATTCTGCCGGAATGAAATGAGGTAATTTTGGCAGCTGCATCGTAGAATTAATTGCAGCTTGATTTGTGTTGGAAAGGACACCCAGTTCCAGCCCACTACCACGGACAGGGACACCTTCCACTGGAGCAGGGTGCTCCAAGCCCTGTGTCCAACCTGGCCTTGAGCACTGCAGGGATGGGGCA
>JASSUY010046868.1:533-23429 GCA_032466535.1 Forpus xanthops | reverse complement strand
ACTGTTCTTATCTCAACCTGTGGGAGTTGCATTCTTTTGATTCTCCTCCCCATCCCCCGGGACTGAGGAAGAAAGAGGGGGAAGTGAGTGAGCAGAACTGTTTGAGGGCCCCAAACCACAACAGATGGCTTAAAACTACTTCTGTTAGCCTTGTCAGAGCTCTGGTCGTTGAGCAGTATGAAAACAGTGGCTGTTTGATATGTTTTTGTTTCTTTAAGCACCTTTCTTACATGTCTGTGGGGTTTTCATTTTTCTGTAGCTAAATTAAGCTTTTTCCTTTTTTTCAGAGAAAAAGCAATAGTTGTTTTATAAGATTTTTTTGTTTGTTTGTATAACTTCTCAAGCAACAGTTAATCTCCTTTTCACAAATATTTTGTGGCTTGAATTTTGCTTTAAATAACTGCATAGAAAAATATGAACACTAGCCATTTCAACTGAGTCTAAAAACTAAAGTGAGGAGATGAGGGAAGAAATATTTACTGCTGAGTAGCTGAAGATTTGATATCTTTTTCTTCAAGTTAAAAAATAAATTAATAGAATGTAACCTGTTAATTAACAAGTGAATTTAATGTTAATTTTCAGTAGTGATACACATGGTTTGAAGCTATATGGCATGTTTTCCTATATGGCCTATGGAGGAGCAACATTTTTAAACTGACTGTTACATTCTTTAACAATTTTGATATGTTCTGCTTAAAGCAGAAAGGTACTTACAGCAGTAAATGATTCTTTTCATAGTAAACCAGTCATATTCTGCCATAGCTCACCTGAAATATCTGCTGCCTACATTTGTCCTATTAACTAGCCTAAGAAGTGCATCTTTGTAGTTGTAGGCTACTGTCAAATATGTATTCTAGTTTATCTGTGTGGCTGAACTGCAAGCAGAATTGTCCAGCTTTTGAGACCAGAGCAAATCCTGCCATCTCTTAACACATGAAACTTTCCTACAACCATATTGGCTCCTCTTTATTACAGTTCTAGTCATATGGAAATGTGAATATTTGATCTAACAATCATACCTTCTTCTATTAAATTACTGCAATGAACTCCACATACGTTAGAGTGGCCATGTGTATTTTGCCCATGTAATAACATTAACATGGTGGGAGAGAGAATTCAGAAATGACAACTAAACAAAAAAAAAAAAAACACCAAAGGGCAATGGCTAATCCATCTGTCCTGTGATTTGCTCCATACTTACCATGTCACTTCAAGCTGGCAAAATTTGCTAAGAATTATACTGGTGGAAAAGATACAACTTGCACGTCCTATTATGATAAAAAGGCAATTAAGTTATAGAATTATCTCTGTCTAGATACTCAAGTATCTTTTTTTACTCAAGTAAAAATGTGTTCTAAAGGTCCCTCATATATTGGCCCAGATAGAAATTACAGTTTGCCTGTACTTGGTAGAATCAATCATTTATCATGCCTAGTAACTATATCACACCTAGTGAAATATCCTTAACCATAATTTGCTGCGGACAGAATTTTCTTAAGATGACTAGGAAAATGAGCACATACGCTGAGCAGCTTTGAAAAAAGTAGTCAAACTTCTGATGAGCAGTACATCACTGTAAGTTCATTCTAAACCCACTGCTTTCCTCACATATGCCTCAGTGAACCCAAAGGTTACATATTGTTGGCATATGCTTATTTCATACATAATTTCCCTCATTAACATAAGTCTTTGGGTTTTTCTGTGTGGAAAATTATAACTTTCTTATTAAAGTGTTGCAGTAATATGGGATATATTTGTAAATTTAATGAGAGGAAAAAAAAAAAATTAAGTATCCACATAAGCTTGTTTTATTTTAGAATAGTTCATATGCTTTAATTGTCAGTTTCGAAAATTACTTTACAAAGTAACATCTTTTGTGGTCTTTAACAATACAAACTGTTTAAACTGATAATGGCCTTACAAAAGATTTAAGGAATAGTCCACTGTAAGAATAATTAATCATGGTGCATCTATTACAATTTTGTTTAAAGATCATTTCAATAAATGAATACTTACAGGACGTGAATTTCCTTTGTGCTACTTTTTTTTTTTATGCAAGTTGGCCTTGCAGTTGGACTGTTTTCCACAGTAGGGTTTTTTTTCCCTTTTTGGAAGCAGGCCACAGAATAATTTGTCATGAATTTACTACATACACCCAGCTTTGAGTAATTGAATCTGTTGGTGTTCAGAGAATTCACAGAAGCAGTGTTCATCTTGGAAACAAAACAAAACCAAAATAAGAGGATATACTACACCTTTTCGAAGTGATAGAGAAATTTTAAGACAGTTTAAATGTACTCTGTAAGGATTTCAGCAATATTCTAAAGGGGAGTTGCTAGAACAAGTTGTTTTATGTGGTCCAAATGTGGTATTGGCAAAACAGAAGTCAGAAATAGCATACCTGTGTTTCCTCACTTAAACCACCTCAGCAGTCAGTGTTGTGGCATGGCAGAACAGCATTGATTACAGTTCCTGCTTTCTCAGCTCTGGAATCCTCAGGGGTCAAATTCTGCAAATTAGAGTACCTTTGTAAGTGTGACAGCCAAAATAGGTAAATTTTTTCAGTTGTTCTTGTACCCATTGCAAATTAAAAACCTCTTTTACATTTTTTTATAGAAGAAGAAATATGGAGATAAATGATACATATGATCTGTCAAAATTTCCTTTCTTTTCCCATGTATTTGTGGTCCAGCAATGTACTGAATACAACAGGAATATTGCTTTTTGTAAGATAACAAAAATTAGCTTTTGCCAAAACCAAGATTTTGAAATAACTGGATTTGCAATTATTTAGTCCTCATCAGGATCATCTCCCAGAAAAGAAATTGTTTTATTACTCCCATGCAGACTCTTCAGCTACCCTTCTAATAACAGAGAGCTCTTAGCCTATGTTTTTTCTTCCTATTACTTTTTTCTACTCTCAGTTTTAATACTTGTCAAATTACACTAAATATACATGCGATGTGGCTACTTAAAACATAACTTTTGGTACCAATTCATGCAGTTTTCCAGCATAAGTAGAATTAATGACAAATTATAGTTCCATATAAAATACTTCTAACACTGTGTATAATCTTTTTTCAATGCAGTGCAACAAATGAACTTACAGTAAAGGCTAGATAAGGTAAAATACATTTCTTTAAGAAGCATACAGGTCTTTGCAATCTCCTCTAGCAATGCACCTTTTGCAGTGAAGACTTCCTCTGCTTGGAGCTAATATCAGTATACATTTGCAACACTGCTTTCTCCACTCAAGCTGAATGCTTATTACAGACCAGGCAAAAATTATAGGTCCTTCAGAAGGCTGAATGAAGAGCTGACTAGCTACAGGTTATCTTTGCTAGTTAACTCTCAAACTATCCATCCCCTTACTCAGGAAGCCAGAAGTAAGAAAGAACAATAAGGTGTAGTCCTTGATTTTGCTAAAGTTAGCCATTTTTTGCATCCGGTGAAGAGATGTCTAGGTTGGATATTTGATATCCAAAATGATCCCCAGCTGGGAGGATTTCTGGTTTCTCTTTCTTGGCATTGCCCTTAACAGCAGTTGCCTTTGTGATCACGGCATTTATTTTTTCAAGCTACTGTTACACATGCTGATATCCCACTTCTCAGGATATAACTAAATGTCTGTTGGCTGATGGAAAGCAGTGAGTAAATTCCTTCTTTTCATTTTGTTTGCAGGTGCAGTTTCTGCTTTATCTGTTAAATTGTCTTCATCTCAGGCTACAAGTCTTAGCTTCCTTGTATTTACCCCTTGTTCTGTGGGACAGGGGAGTAAGCAAGAAAGTCCGGGTGTTCAGACAGTGGCTGGTGTCAACCAACAACAGTAAAGAAAATTAGTGATGTGTACTAAATGGAGTATGACCCTCTAGAAAAGAACATGGGGAATCATTGGTTTTGGTTTTGTTAGGGTTTATTTTTTGGTTTTTTTTTGGGGGGGTGTGCATTGTGTGTTTGGCTATTGTTTTTCTTTTTTTTTTTTTTTTACTATCTGCTGGACACTTATTACTGCATGTCTTCTTTAAAAGTTGCTCATCTTTGTGCCACAATAAAAACTGGTTTAGATTATCTTGAAATTTTTAGCATGTTCATTTAAGGAAGAGGTGGAGGCAGACCTATCTAAAGTCCATGACCAAACTGCAAGATGTCAGAGGATAAAAAATTATGGTTCCATCAAAAGTTATAAACCAAGAGATATAGACTTTTATAGTCCTGGAAAACTCTGACCTGTATATTGCTCCATTTGAGCTGCCAGCTTTTGTGATTTTCAAGCAAGTTCTCTGACTGAAATATAGCGCACATATATCCAAAAATCTCTATGCCATGAACAGACCTTATGCTTCTGCAGTAGCTGACAATACAGTTCTCTGTCACTATTTTCACAGGACTAATCCAGTACACATAATTTACCAAGTCTACTCTGAAATACTAAGAACTCAACAGAGCATGGATCCTGGACCAGATTTTCATCCAGGAGGTGGCTGGTATGAATTGAACTCATTGTGCCTCAGAATAAAGGATGTATTATCACCTTTGTTATTGCTAAAAGTACTTTCTGGAAATGCAGAGTGCAGATTAGCCTCCATGTTTGCAATCTAGCCTCTTTAAAATTCAGAATACCCAGCTGGATGAGACTGCACTGATTTATAGAAACCCCTCAAATAAAATAGACACTCAGGTCTGTTCTTTGCAAGTAAGTTACAAATAAAAATGTTTGGAAAGTTGTCTGTTAGAAACTCAGGAGGCTGTTTACTGAAATTGCCTGCGATAACGTTGAAGATTGCATTAAAACATGTTAGGCTTGTGAAAATCATTTGGTGATATTACTCAATTTGCTGAAACAGTATTTACAAGGCCTAGAGCAATTAAGAAAAATGATAAATGAGAGGATTAAAAAAAAAAAAAAGGATGGAGAAACCAGTAAGGCACAGGTGCAACTGAAACTTGTACCTGTCTTGAGATAACTTTTGTATCTGTGTGCAAGTATACAAAAACATCTCTGCTACTGTGGCAAACGTTACTCAGTACTATTATTTTCTCAATCAAATATGAGACATATTTCAGAAGAATTTGACAGAAAACCAGATTAAAACAGTGCCTAGTCTAAGAGAGTAAGGTTCATAACTTATGCAGTCACTGATGGAAAGTCTATTTATGTTTTCATATTCTTAAAAATATTCTTTGTTTTGTTGATCAGCGCTGGTTTTTCTATACTTCACCTCACTCTGTTACTTAGACACTGATCAAATGTTAGTTCAGTATAGTCTGCTGAGTTGGAAAATCAGTGGGGTCCAATAAGGAGCTATGCTTTTAAAACTTGTGCATGTCAATGCACATGCACAAGTGCTATAAAAAATAGAATAGAATATGTGGTAGTTTTGCCATGGCATAAGTGATCCAACTTACTTTCAAGCTTAAATCTTTATATTATGCTTGACTGAGAATATCTCATCCTTTTTCTCATCCAGAAATGCCCAGCAAAAATCCCAGGAGGAGACTCATCTGTGTGGGAACAGGGTTCAAATGCAAATGTTATATGACTGGAATGAGTAGCAAGACAACACTAAGGATCCATCACAGGGGCTACAAGTCAGTGGCTGTGGTTTTAAGTTGCAAATAACACCATCATAAGGCAAAAGGCTTTCTAAAAAGACTTTGTGATTCTGCAATTTATTATACTTTCCTCCTCAGAGGAGGGAGATTGTATTATTTTTTTCATTAAAAATATAATTTATTAATACAGTACGTATTTATACACACTATGTGTTTGTGTATGTTTATATAATACTGATATACTTGCATTATAAATTGAAAAAGTGTTCTAATTTCCACCCTTCTTGGATATATTTGGGAAATTGCAATCAGTAGCCTTAGAAGTCAGTTTTAATGCAGCAGTTACCTTACAGACACCTTTCTAAGAAAGTCATAACTTCTAGAAAAAAGATTTATCCAAGAGCACACATCCATTCAGCAGACACACCACAAACCCAATAAAGGAATTACTTTCTTTCTTATAAAGGCTTTTGGGCAATAAAAATGATAGAGTGAACCTTATATTTCTTGTCTTCATATAATTCTGTGCTTTTATCTTGTTGATTTATAAAATTTGAAATAATTGCTCAGACTTCCAGGAAAATTTATTTACTAATTTTTGAACTAGGAACAACAAAAACACAATGTTTTTCCTTTATACCAAATCAACAAGCCTCCAAATCATCTCTGGTGGATGACAAATAATAGGCCAATGAGACATAAGACAATTGGTTTTGTACGTATTTTTTACACCAAAAGATTTTCCTGACTTGGTAATGTATTCGTAGTAATAATTTATTAACTTACTACTGACTCCAGAAGTAAAAAAAGAAAACAAAGTGTATTGAATTTATAAGTGCAAGGAGATCCCATTTTCTTTTTTTTTGCAAATATAACTGAGATTTTATGTTTTCCTCTTCCTTTATTTAGGCAAGCCTACACAAGTGTTAGAGCAAGTCATTCATGTTCTTAGAAAATCTATGTAGCAGTTTGCATCTTTAGTTTTTTGTTTTTTGTTTTTTTTTAATTGTACATTGGGGACAACTTTTTATTCCGTATTTGTGTTTCCAAGTGCCCATTACTATGGCTGTTATTGGCCATTTTTTCAAAGGAAAGTAAATGTCCTCATCAGCAATAAAACCATTATCCAGAACTTCATGAGGATGATAAGCTAGCTATGCAAATGTATTTAGAGTGTAGGCACTCCACAGAATAATCTTTTAGTTGCTGAAAAGCTAGTATTCCAAATGGGCACACACTAAGAATGTTACTTAGTTGTTACTGTTTGCAAGGTATTTGTTAGAATTTAAGTTAATTTGATTTAGCTGAACAGCTGTCAAGGTCACATCTAGTTCTTGAACCCATGGTTAAAATTGTTCTTAAAATTGTTTTCACCTCTGTGAAAATGATCTTCCTGAAACTTTTTCATCATTTCTGAAAACCTTTACTGTTGGCTGCAGATGGTACCAGCTGTATTCAGTTTGTGAGAAAAATATGTATGTATGGTGGCCAGTCACTCCTTTCTCTTGAACCCTCACCTGCCTACATGCTTCTGCACTAAAGCAGTCAACAGCAAAAAAAGACACAGCTCTGGCATTTGGTATGGCAAAATAAAAATCCTTGTAAGGCAGATTTGGACTTCAGCCAAACTGACACCTCCCAAAATATCCAAAGGCTGTGAAGCAGTTCAGATTCAAAATGCACAACACTAACATTCATCTCAACATCATATCAAAACATAAACATATTTCAAGTAAGTCAAACTTTTTCTAAAGTGCCTTAATGAAAAAAACAAGTCAGGTCACAGTGGAAACTTTCATGTTGTTTACTATTTCAAGCCAAACTACAATTTGTCTTTCTTCTTACTATAGGAAGCAGTTATTTTGAGACCCATCACTTAGAAATGTTTCAGTTAAGGCATAGTATAATAAAGTAGACAAAACCCATGCAAGAAATCTTAGATAAAGCCAACATGACAATAGAGTTTACAACTGTTAAGTGCTCATCAGCGCTCAATGCTTGCAAAAACTGACTCTTCCTTAATTTATTTCAAAAAGCCCTTTAGAAGCTCTTTCTTTCACTTTTAAGAAGTTACGAAGAACATCAGGAAACTAAGTAACTTGCATCCATCAGGGATGTCCTTTGAATTTTAGGGAAAAGATTAGCCAAGACTGTCTATTACTTGTCATACAGGAAACTAGAACCATCTTCTTGCTTTCTGTTCCACCTCCTCCCTAATGCTTTTCTCTGGCTGCTTGAGCATCATACCACATATCATTACACAATTCAAATGCTTAAAATCTTAATTTAAATTAATTGCTATCATTTGATTTCACTTCTGGTCATCATTTGTGTTTGCTTAGATCAAATATGACTCTTGACACATGTGTCTTGACTTTATTCTTACCTTCTCACTTTTTCAAAAGTAAGTAAAAAGCATACATGACTAAACATGAAGAGGGCAGTGAGTTGAGGTTTGTTCATACAGGTTCCTTCCCTAGGGTTTCTACTTCTCACTTTCTGGTCATACTAAAGACTTTCTGCTTCTCACTTTCTGGTCATACTAAAGCCTTTCTATCAGCTTTACTTAAATGCATTATCATTCTTCTGTGGTCTCTCTTGCAATACAGTATTGATGTCTTAACACTTTTGTATACCTAATTGGCAATTATGTAAGCATTGTGAATTATTGAACAAATCTAGATCTAGCTATATCCAGTTAAAGATATTGTTGGCCCACAACAGACAATCTTCCCATAAAAACACTCTTAAAATATCTTGTCAGTGCAAAAAACATCAGCAGTGTTCTTTTCTTATCCCTCGTATAGCTCTTTTTATGCAATAAAGCATGAAGTTAATTCACTTACACACTTTTTTCATTCTTTGGGATCTACAACCACAAACACAATAACAGAAAATATTGTGTTCCAGTTCCTTAAATCCATGGTTTTTGACTTTCCAGAGGTATCATCTGTGATGCCTACAAACATAACTGATGATAAAGCTGCAGATCACTACAACTTTTGCTTACTGTTCAAACTAATGGCAAAGCAGCAGTTGACTGCAATGACAAACATGATATACTGAGCACACTGGAAAACACTTCTCACTGGTGTAAAAACTTTGGAGACCATTCTTACCCATATGTTATATTTGGTTTGGAAAAATTTCTCTATGTGGCACTGATAAGTTAGGGATGTAGTTTTATTAACACTAATACACCAGAACATTGAAGTCTATCATATTAATAATCACTGCAATGCTGGTGTATTTCAGGACCCAAAGCCTACATCTGGAAAGGATGTTAAACATTTAGAAACAATTCCTCCTGCATTGCTTTCTGCAATTAAAATCTACTGAAGTTTAATCTTTCGTATTTTTCCTTCCCCTTGTCTAAACATTTGTTTAGTGTTGTCATGTACTTCTAAACAGCTGTCACATTCAATTTTGGACAGAGCACTGTTTCAGTGATGAGTGAAAAGATTCCTAAATGTCTATTTTCACTCATTACTATTAACAAAGAGCTTGAAAATGAATGCCTAAGCATTGGAAACTGCTCATTTTGTGTTTCATAGGCCTCCTACTATAAGATGTTAAACTTAATAGTAATTTTAAGCAGAACCCTACAATAAACAGTTGATCTGTAATTTTTGTTGTAATTTTAAGGTACTTTTTACATTACTTGTTTCTCTCCATCAGAACAACTGTTCTTAATGTGTCTATTATCTTTTGGTCTCAAAGGTCAACTCCAGACCTAGGACACACGTCTAGTAGAAACCCCATTGTCATGGAAAGGAATGGCACTCCTGTACAAGGCTTGTTTTTCATAATGACATCATATATTTACCTTGTTCACATTTAGAAAAATGCTGTTTTCACAACTTGCAGAATAGACCTGCATAACAGACCTAAACATGCACACAGAAAAAGAAAATATATGTGTATGTGAAAATATGTACTGTCATTAAATAAAGGAAGTATATATGTTACAGCTGCACTAATACTCCAACAGAAAACCTTAGGATATTTAGTTTTTCAATCCTTGTTTTCCTTTAGATAGCTTTTGTAGCTGGGAGTCTTGACTAAGAAAGAAATAGGATACTAAAGGAGAGGATTAAATCAGAATGTATTTGAAAAAGCATGTAAAAGTAGATGGAAGAACAGTTCTAAAAGGCCCTCAGCTACATCATATTTGTTTTTTTTAAACAGTGTGACCTCTCAATAACCACCTTGTACTTCACTGTTAGCATAATACTGTATATTTATATATGGGATCATTAATAGTACAATTGCAGTGTAATTGAATGCAGGGTTCAATAACAACATTGAAGTTAAAATACCATATGAATATAAAATTCCCTTTCAGTCTTGCTTAGCCTAACTGAGGACTCCCCACCATAACACTTTTTTTTTTTTTTTTTAATAGCCTATTTCAATTAGCATTACAGCAGCGAAAGCAGGGAAGGAGAGAGGCAGCAGAAAAGGTTTATTTTGATAACATTCTTGCTCATGTAGAAGAAGATTGCATTATATGCAGCTTGATCTCCTGATAAAAGCATGTTCAAAGAAACAGCATCAGACCCCAATTATAATGAGCTTCCAGCTTTCAATGTAAAAAGATGGCGTGTGACTGTTTATTTAAGTTGAGGGCTTTCTTGTAAGTGAGATGTGTTAGGGGACTGATGCCCAATTGATTACTTGATCTGATAGAAATCTGAAGCCCCTCATAAAAGGAAAAAAGGTCACTCTGGAAATTCATGTAATTTCCTCTTGTGATCATCCTAATTAGCTTCTGATAAAACTGAGAAGTGAAGTGGAGAATAGAAGGGAAGGATTTGGCTCTTCATGAGCCTATGTAAGAAACAAATGAAGCAGCACATGATTAGCTGGAATATGTCAAATGTTTGAATCCCAGGTATGCCTTCATTTTATTTCATCTAAGTGCAATGAAGTTTAATGGAACAACAAATGTGTTTTAGTTCCTCTCCAAAGACTGCAGCTTTGGTGACTGATTTTTATAAACAATATTTCAAACCAGTTTATAGAAGTTTATTTCATAATTTATTGTATGTATACCCAAGATAGCTATTAAGAAAAAGAAAAATCCAGAATTATCAGGTGCCTTAATTCTTTTTAATTGTTCAGGATTTATGACAAAGTCTGTCTATAAATGATGTAAATTCCTTATAAATTTTAAATGCATTAGATGAAACTCTGAAAGAATGTACACCACCAGCTTCAGTTAACTTAGAAATATATCTGATAATGGTTAGACAGCCACAAAAACAAGAACAATATTTGTTCAGAAAGGAAAATAATGGAAAACAATTGGGAGCTTAGAAGTCTTACCTGAGTGAAAGTGAGAAGATTGAGGTTCTGAGTGTTTCCAGCTCTTCAAGTATACCAGTGTTAAGTGGTGATAACACATTAAAAACAGCTCAAGATTATGGTTTCAAGATTCTGTTTGCTACATTTCATAATAATAGTATCGCTGTTCATAACATAATGTGATGACCTGGATAATCAAATACTGAAGTCCTTCCTAGGGTTTGTGCTGAACTTTGAACACAAAGATAGAACAGCAGATTACTACAGAGAAAACACATGCAGGTCCATGAGCTGGTCATGCTCAGGAAACTTGCTAACCAGTATATTCATTTCAGCATTTTAACTTTATTAATCTTTAAGCTTGAACTTATATAGCAAATATATTTTTTCCCTCCCTTTTACAGCTTATCGATTTCAAGTGTTGCAGGAAAATGTTAAAATAGACAGAGTCATACCTTTTCTTTGTATCATTTTAAAGCTCAGCCACATTCTGACTTTTACCTTGAGTGAATTACATTATACAAATATGGTCAGCAAAATGTAGCCTGAGCACCAGTAGACTGTGATATTAACCTGGATGATTTTTCTCTACACTTTCAACGCAGAAATGCCTTACAGTAAAAAACTTAGCCAGAATTTCATGCAAGTATGAAAAATTTCTCTTCTATTGAAGCTTACTTTTAATATGTATGGCAGTTTTGATTTGGCAGAACCCTTATAGCTGCAACATTTGCTTTCAGCTTTTATTCTTCAGTGTTAAAATAAAATTATTTCTGTCAGCTTATCAAGGAAAAGTTGTTTTCCTTTATAATTTTCTTTAATGTATATGGAACACTGCTTTATACTACTGCATTTTTAAAATGATTAACTATACATTTAAGAGCATCCCAAGAATGGTAGCTATCACAAACCATATTCTCTTCATCCTTTGTCTATGAAACACTACAGAAAGGATGTCCTGCACAATATTTTGTGCTAAAACTACTTAGGCTAAATTCCTACTCACTGAGAGGGTTCAGATTTGCTTCTCAAAATACACTGTTTATGAAGTACACTAGTATGTGTTTACATTTTGTGTTAGCGATGAAAAGGATTTAATTTCAATAAACAGTAATTTGGTGTGGATTTAAGAAGCTTGAGGCATAAAGTCCTATTGCATGAGACTCTCACCTAAGACCAAATTGAGAAGTTCTCTGTTTACTTCCCAGTCTCTTACACTTAACCTTCCAAACCAACTTTGGAAAGATAACATAGCATGCTTAAAAGCTAATGAGGGGCCTTGGCATGAAATGAGAGAATAGGAGAAGGGGGTTTTGGTCAAGAAGGTGACATGACATCCTTCTCTGTTGTGTCCTCCTGCCCCCTTCTTGGAGTAGAAGAAAGGCCATTTGTGTGATTTTCCCAGTATCAGCACTTGCTTTATCACCACACTGACTCCATCATCTTTCATCCTTAATCCAGATTTCTGCTTTTAGATAATTTTTAAAAGGAAAATAGAGCATGTTCCCCAGTTCTATTAGTTACATGGGAGGACTGGCAAAAATGGCTCACAGATATTTCCTATTTATAAATTCCCTCTATCTGGAACCTAAGACTATGCTAATAACAGAAGCAAGTCATAGTGTCTTTCTTTGTCATCACTTACTTGATATAGTGATCAAAAGTGTGAAACAGAAAACAAGAGCAGAAAGAATTATAGATACTGATATAGATTAGTTTCACAAATGTTCTGTATTGAAATAGAGCTATAAACCCCTTTATTTGTATACTTTTCAAATAACAGCAGCATTTTAAAACAAATTTTCAAGTAGATCTTCTGAACATTCTGCAAACTTTGAGTCACAGGCATGCAAAGAATTGTGGAGAAGAGAAAGCAGCTTGGAGACATCATAGCAGCCTTCCAGTATCTGAAGGGGGACTATAAGGATGCTGGGGATGGACTCTTCATTAGGGACTGTAGTGATAGGACAAAGGGTAATGGGGTTAAAAATCAGGGGAAGTTTAAATCAGATATAAGGAAGAAGTTCTTTACTGTGAGTGTGGTGAGGCACTGGAATGAATTGCTTAAGGAGGTTGTGAATCATAGAATCATAGAATAGTTAGGGTTGGAAAAGACCTTAAGATCATCTACTTCCAACCCCCCTGCTGTGGGCAGAGACACCTCTCACTCCATACCTGGTGGTGTTCAGGGCCAGGTTGGACAGTGCCTTGGGTGACATGTTTTAATGGGAGTTGCCCCTGCCCATGGCAGGGTGTTGGGACTTGATGATCTTAAGGTCCTTTCCAACCCTAAATATTCTATGATTCTATAATTCTATGAACAGAGATGGTTTCTCAAAACAAAAGTCTTCAAAAAATTTGAAAACCTGCATATAGCAGGAGCCATAGTGCATCTGATGACCAGCCTATTTTAAGTCCAGGTAGAAGACTTTTTCAGGATTTAAATGAAATTTAAATTCACTTTAATCCCTTGGCATAGAATTAATTTATAGAATTCAGGTCTCATTATTACACAGTTCCTATAGAATGGAATTACAGAAACTTATAAGTCTTTTTAGAGGAATTAAAATTAAAAAACTCAGTAAAAGAACCAAATGTATTATGTTTTTTTTTCCTGCCCATTTTATGTTAATCAGTGCAGAAATTGTTCATCTGCATCAAAGAAAGGAAGAAGAAGGAATAGAGAACTGTTTTACTCAGGTCTAAGTGTTTTCATGGGTTCAGCAGTAGCAGTCATTTTTCTCCTTCTTGGTAGCTGGTACAGTGCTGTGTTTTTGTCTTTCAGCCTGGGAACAGCACTGATAACATCGGTGTTTTCAGTTACTGCTTAGTAATGCTTGGTCTGACCAAGGACTTTCTGAGTCTCATGTTCTGCCAGGGAGGAGGGGAAGCCAGGAGAAAGAGACAGGACACCTGCCCCAAACTAGCCAAAGAGGTATTCCATACCACAGCACGTCATGCCCAGGATATAAAAACTAAGAGCAGTTACCCGGAAGGGGGGTTCACCACTGTGCCGTGCTTGGTATCAGGTGGTGAGCAGTTGTATTCTCTTTCCTTGTATTTTTCTTGTCATTGTTATTATTGGTGTTGGCAGTAGTGGTTTGTTTTCTACCTTAGTTACTGGAGTATTTTTATCTTAACCTGTGGGAGTTACATTCTATTCTCCCCATCCCTCTGGGAGTGGAGGGAAGAAGAATGGGGGAGTGAGTGAGTGAACTGTGTGAGAGGCTTAACTATAAAACTGTTTTTCATAAAGTTGAATGTTTTTCAAACTGAGTTTATCTATGGCATTTGCAAGTATTTAGAGTTGTTGGGAAACCTGTGCTAATTCTGTAAGGCGAAAACAGGAGCAGATAGGCTCTATTTGGGACAGTTCATTGGAAAATAGAACTATGTATCTTTATCATTCTTTAACCAAAGAAAGTTATTAGACATTTGTATAAGGTACATAATGGACATTTGACTCAATGTCAAATTAAATGCTAAGCACAAGTTTTTAAATCTGCCCATTGCAGGGGGCTGGAACTAGATGGTCTTAAGGTCCTTTCCAACCCTATCTCTTCTATGATTCTATGAAACGCTAATCACAGGTTTATAAATCTTTTTTTCTTGCCTTTTAAGATGTAATTGTTACATGCTGATTTGTTACTCATGTATTTGGTTACTCATTGCATAAAATTGTGTTTCAAATTCCTGTTGTTAGTGTCTAGAACTGATACAACTTTAATTTGGTTGTCAGAAACATGCCCATATATCTGGAATAAAAGACCATCTTGCAAAAGAATGCACATTAGAAATCTCAGAAGTCTGTGGGAACAAAAAAAATTATTAAATGAAATAGGAAATTGTTGACAATGGCAAATAAAAATACATTTTCTGTATGGTTGTAAGTTTTTCCACTTAAGTGAAGTTAGGCCATAAAATAGAAAACACATTATCAAGGCAGCCTAATTCTTGTACTTCCTAAGGAATTTCAAATGCTTAACTTCACTGTCAGTAAACTTTCAGTGCATATTTCCTGATGCATACACAAGATTGGTTCTTTCTTCTGAATGTCAAGAAATTGCTTCAGAAAGTTTCTACATTCCTGTCAGTAGCATAAATCCCTCAAAGTATAAACACACATATATGTACATTTTGAGTGTAAAACAAAACATGGAGAAAACAGAACAATTTTCAGTGACTGGTTCCATGTTGAGTAAGTTTCTTCTTTGCTCTAGGCCAGTTTTACCTAAGTCAGCTGGAAAAAGGAAAAGAAGTAGCTGCCTTTCTTCTGAAAGATTATTGTTTTTTTCAAGTTACATATTCAGTCATATATCGTCATAACTTATGTTCATTTTCAAATGATGCTTCTAATAAAATGTCTGAAATTATAGTTCAGCTATATTGAAATCTGGAAAAGATCAGAATAGATTGTCATTTTTTTTTCATATAATGGGAAATTATAATTTGCAAGTATGGCTATTTAAGTATATTTGGATTATATTTGAAGCTGCAATCTGGCAATCTGTTCCTTTGTCACAAAAAAACAGTGATGAAAATTTTACTAATATATTAGAATACATAGTTGGGAATAAAGAAGCTACTGAAGTTGATATTCAAGGGTGGTTAGTTGTATACAACATACTGAAAAAAATAGCAAAACAACAAAACAAAATTTGCTCTGGTTGCAGATTGCCACTTCTTATGGTTGATTTCAAAGCTGAAGTAGCAGTCAAGTGTTAAACTCACGTTGGTTTTCTATTTTTAAGCAGCAAATGAACCCTAACTGAAAATTTTATTGTTTTCATGTCCATTTCCTACAAGCATTAGCTCAGGAAGTGATAAAGCTGGCACAATTACCTATGGCCTTTTCAGTGACTAATGCAAGAGATTTCCTGGCTAGTTATAGACAATAGATTAGGAAATAAGCCTCGTGACCAGGAAACTCTAATGATTTTTATAGATTTTTTCTTACATCTCACTGGCCTGAAACAATAGATGCAACAAAGTACCTCTCAGTTCATGATTGCAATGTCTATAACTAATGATGGACAAGCAGTGAAACCTCTGAAGTACCCTTTTTAGGTCAAAGTTTCTCTTCTTATCTTGATGTCAGATTGGTGTCAATTATTTTTTATCATTCCTGTTTACATAAAAAACTTTTTTTCTTTAAAGTGCACTAATATGTTTGAATGCCATACAAAATCTACTGCACTAATCTTACGCACAGTAGTATATGTAAACATTTATACATCCCACAAAACCAATTTTCATAATTGAAGATTTTCAAGAAAAGGATATTTCTTTTTTTGTTCTTGCAGACAAACTTTTCTTTCTTCCTTCACATCAGCTTGGAAAAATGCAAGTTGATTAACTGGCAAGGAAGCTTCCTTGGCTTAATATTGAGAAATTGTGGTCAGGTCCCTTTGCCTCAGTTTCCCTAAGCAAGTTTTTTTTGTGACATGAATGGAGCTTAATTTCTTGTTTGGAAATTAACTGCTCTGAAGTGTTTTTGCTGAATGATTCTGTAGAAATGCAAAGTTGTGTATCATTCAAACAGCTGCATTTTCTTCACAACAGAGTTTACGGTGTTTTTTCTTTTAAGCAAACTATGCTGAGGTTTTTTTTCTGTAATCTGCTCAAACTTGGAGTGTTGCTGCCGCACAACTAGTCCATTTTGGAGTTTTCAGAGATCTGATGGAGGAGGAAATGGCAGAAATAGGCATGAATAAACCACATACCCCTGCCCCCCCCCCCCCCCCCATATTAGAATGATAACATCATAAAATAGTTAGGGTTGGAAAGGACCTTAAGATCATAAAGTCCCAACTCTCCTGCCATGGGAGACCTCCCATTAAACCATGTTACACAAGGCTCTGTCCAAATCAGCCCTGAGCACTGCCGGGGGTGGAGCATTCATGACTTCTTTGGACAATTTGTTCCAGTGCCTCATCACCCTTACAGTAAGGAATTTCTTCCTCAGATCCAATCTAAACTTCCCCTGTTTAAGTTTTTATCCCATTACCCCTTGTTCTATCACTACAGTCGTTAATGAAGAGTCCCTCCCCAGCATCTCTATAGGCCCCCTTCAGATATTGCAAGGCTGCTAGGAGGTCTCCATGCAGCCTTCTCTTCTCCAGGCTGAACAGCCCCAACTCTCTCATCCTATCTTCATACAGGAGGTGTGCAGTCCCCTGATCATACTCGTGGCTCTCCTCTGGACTTGTTCCAACAGTTCCATGTCCTTTTAGTGTTGAGGACACCAGAACTGTACACAGTACTCCAAGTGAAGTCTCACGAGAGCAGGACCACCTCCCTTGAGGTGCGCCTTTTGATGCAACCTGGGATACGGTTGCTTTCTTGGGTGGAAGAGCACACTGCTGTCTCATGTTCATTTTTTCATCAACTAACACCCCCAAGCTGTCCTCTGTAGGGCTGCTCTCAATCTCAGCCCTGCCCAACCTGTAGCTGAGCCTGGGATTGCTCTGACCAGGTGTAGGACCTTGCACTTGGCATGGTTAAACCTCATCAGGTTGACATCAGACCACCTCACAAGTGTGTCAAGGTCCCTCTGGATGGCATTCCTTCCCTCCAAAGTTTCAACTGAATCACACAGCTTGGTGTCATCAGCAAACTTGCTGAGGGCTCACTCAATCCCACTGTCCATGTCACCGACAAAGGTGTTGAACAAGACCAGTCCCAACACTGACCCCTGAGGGACACCACTTGTTAGTGGTCTCCAGCTGGACATAGAGCCATAGAGCACAGCTCTTTGTGTGTGGCTATCCAGACAGTTCTTTATCTATTGAGTGGTCCATAAAATTAAAATCAAGATGCCATTAGTATAGTTGCTAGTTTTCCTATAATTAGACTCTACAAATGGAAAAATAGCATAAGTGGTCTTTTATCTAGTTTTTCTCCCTTATTCTTTGTGATTATCACTCCTAAAATCCACAGTGATAAAAGAAGTAGAGAGCATTCAGATTGAAAATTTAGACCTAAAGGCGAATTAGAGGAGAGATAAAAATGTCATTTTATTCACAAAGTACTGAACGCTGAGGTCAAGGATTCCTTCAGGGAGCATCTAAGCAGGTCTTTGTTTGTACTGTTGATTTTGGAACTTGGCACATGGGATTTCTGTACACTTAAATGCTATTTTCCCAGAAAATGCATACTTTTTATACATATATTACATATATGCATGCTGTTATTTTTTTCTTGAAGCCATAATGTGTATGACTGCATATATTACAACTTGAAGAAATATAGTCTTGTAAAGAACCAGATTTATGTCACTAAGATCAAAAAAAGTAAAATAAAAATCTTTCAAGCACCAAATTTACAACCCTTCTTTTATATTTGTGTTTAATATTAGTTCTCTTTATTTGCTGAGATCCTTTTGGGCTTGAAAATAATGTTAAATATAGAGCATAGTATTTCCTACTATTGAGGAGGAACCATGTTCTGGAAAGCTTTCAATCTCAAAGGCTGACAAAACTCTTTGAAACATTGTGGTTCCAGCTGTTGACACCTCAGAATAATGAAAGAGACATTTGAAAATCTGTGTGTCTAACATTTTTCATGGACAACATTTAATAAACACTCAAAAGCAAGGGTTTGCTTAAGAAAACTGTGAAGCAAACTTTGAGGACTAGGATACAATATTTTGTACAAAAGAAAGGATTCTCTGGGGAAGTAAGACTACAGCAGAAGAGAATATTTCATCTCACTTTCCCAGTGGTGAACAAGAAGGTTAAATGAAAATGAAGTCATCAAAAGGAAATTCCTATCTCTGTAGTAACCAGAAATACAGTAAATAGTGCTATGTACAGTAGAATTGCTGAAGTCTAGTATCTTGTATTTGGATTGCATCTTTACCTGTGTCAGATAGAGCAAAAGATCCATTTGAAGCTTATTCAATGCTTAGAGCAGTTGAAGCAATGTTTTCCAAATTAATTTCTGTACTATTTTATTCAAATTTTCTAATCACAAAGCAAATCAAGGAAGTCTGCCTGTACCATGTTTTTCTATTTTCACAATAATTTTTAGGGAAATATTTTAAGCCCTTCTTTCTCTGTCAAAGTAGTCCACTTGGTCAATAAACACTGTCATATAGAGGGAGTTGACAGATAGAGAGGACAAGGAGACAGACCATGATCTCATTTCCTTCAGAGACCAGAAATTACAAAAGCTTTTATAAACACTGTCTCAGCTTGCCTGAACCTAAAGAAAGGTTCAAATCAAAATCTAGGCAAAGCTCTTGGCTGGATACATTTTTTTTTTTAATTACTCGCTCATTTTTAATATTGTTTTGAAACAAAAATGATTATGATAAAATTTGTGCAGTAATTCCCATGACCAAGGTTCCCAGGGATTAAAGTTTCCACAATCTCGAGTAAAACATTTAAATGTCCAGTATTACTGTCTGCATAATATATCAGTTAAATGTCTAAGCAGTGTCAGTTGCATTTGTTTATTTCATATATGATATTTATCTTCTCCTGGATTTCAAGTGCCTTCTGATCAACTTTCTTATCCTATGAAAACATCTGTACAGAATTGTTTCAAATGAGCAGAAACTTGCCACAATATCTGTTCAGCTGTCAAACAATCAAGGTCATACAAGGTGCAAGAATGCTTATCTATAGGAGAACAGCCTGAAATCACCCCTTATGTAACCTCAACGACTCCAATTACAATTTCTTTTTCACTGGGGAAAAGGCTTGGAATTTGCAGAAGACTTTTCAAAGTAATCTTTTCCAAGATCCTTGGTCATTGTGCAGACAGAAATGCATAATTTAGAAGAGAATACAGAAGAACTGCGGTTCCTCAGCTTGGTGTTTTATTTTTTTTACATGAGGTTTGGTACTGCACTGTGGTGGTCCAAGATCTGGATCCAGTTGTATCTATCAGCTTTATTGTAAAATGTATTATCAGTTCTGGGACCACAAATCAGAATCAGTGACTCATGTCTTCACTTCCTGCCTTTCCAAAGTCTTACAAACTAACTCCTGTTTAGATCTGCTCTGGTTTGCAGGTTATACCACATCACAAAGTATAAATTTTGCAGTATTTGTTGACTTCTAGCTTCTTCACAGCATATAACATTGGGTACCTAAATCACACAAGTGGATTTTAGAACCTAAATTGATTGAGTGCATTCTAAAAAAGTTTGCTGGTCTTACATGTGGGACATCTTGTAATTAAAAAATTTTTATCACAAAACTCACTTGAGTTTAAATACATTGTGCTTGCATCTATAGCCACTTCACATGCATGTGAAAAAGCTGCACAGACAAATCTATCAAGGTACAGGAATACTTGGAAAATTAAGAAAACTTTTAATTAAGAAAGCGTTTCAGATAATGTTATAGAATTGATGTGAATTTTAAAGTCACTCAAATGATGTGACACAATCATTATTCTTTCCCCCCCCTCCCCTTTACATTTGTACTGGCAATATACTTCTATCTTAAAAAATCTACCCCATCTATAAAACAGGATTAAAAAAGTTCAGACATGATTAGAGAGTAATGGAATTGTGCCTGCCAGAAAAGTACTTAAAAAAAAAAAATTCCAAACCAAAACAGTGACAAAATCTAAACACAAAATACAAATATCTGTAATAGACTGAAATCTTAACTCTGTTTAGATACTTCAACTGAACTGCATGGCCTCAAGCCACCAAAAAGTAAAATGCATTGTACATACCAAAAGGATAACTTGACTTTTTTCAGCTTTCCTGACGTGCAAGTTCAGAAACTCATGCATGGAATAAAAAGGTATTCTGCAACAATTTAGAAGAGGCCCTTTCTGTCCTGGGAGTCTTTCCAATTCTCTTCACCCTTGTAAATTTAGACTCCTATTATCCAATTTCTCACACAAAATGCTTGTTCTCAGATATGCAAATCATCTTTTTATATGACTTCCTCTTCATTTAAACAGTTTTTCAATGGCAGACAATCCTGAGCCCCCAAACTATTCCTATTCAGTTTATTTTATAGCTACTTATTTGCCAGCTTCCAGCATTTACTACTTTACTTATATATCACTGTTTATGCAGCTTTTTATTCTCACTCAGCACTACTGACATGAGGACCTAATTCTCTGCAAGATGTATGCATCATTCTGTATTTTGTTTACTCACCCCTCTTAAAAAAAAAGGACATTGAAACCAGCAGCCAAATTAAAAGGAGATTCAGTCACATATGCCACAAGTTGTCTAAAGTTCCTCTTACTTTCCTTTTCAATTATTCAGGGCCTTGCATTCATTCAAATAATTTTTGAGTCATTCATTCTTTCCATGTTTTTCTTTTCTGGATTAAAGGTCATTTTAGTATCTGGTATTTTAATAAATAAGTATTACTAAGATAGCTATAGGCCACAATACAAATAACACGTTGGTCATCTTTTAGATGAAGTGCTTCAAGTCTTTCATTCTCAGGCAATTTTTACAGTTCTCAGAGAAGGTTGTGGTTGCTTTCTACGCTTTGAACAACAATTAAATTCAGTCGCAAGTGGGCCAAAATGTCTGTGACAAGTACCCATGAAATTCAGAACTGTGATGAAAAACAGAAAATTAAGCTCCAGCTTCCCAGCTGCTGTTTCATTGCATAAGATTCAGCTTCTTCCAACCATAATTCTTATGGAAACTCCGAATGGAGCAACAACTTCAGAAAATATGTATTTCTGTCCTGTAACTTGAATTTACTTCCCACCTTGCCTGCATGGGTGTAAGTTAAACAGATTATAAAGCTTAGCTCCTTGTTCTAGGTATTTTCTCACCACAGCTTCTTTTCTTAAGCCATTTTTCCTTCTTATAACAGTTTCAGATACTCAATCTCATTTAAGGCCTTCTAGTCTTCCAAAGAGAGAAATATCTCTAAGTCCAGCATGTATTACATTCTAAACCCTTGGCTTGAATTCATAAATAATCTAAGGACTCATTAAAGCTGTCAGAAATAGATTTAGATATATTGAGAAAAGGGATAAAGGGAAATGCTATAACAAGAAATGTTGTTCTTGGTTAAGTTTTTATACATTCAGCATTCATAATAATTCGATACAGTAAAATATGTGGCTAGGATCTGTTTCTTAGGTTACTGTACTTTGCATGAGAATTTAGTGAGCTAGCAATCCAGTTTGAAAGTGGCACAGGATACAGAAGTTGTAAGTCAAAATTGCCTGAATATTTTGAGGGCATAATTATTATTTTATGATGAAAGCATTAATTCTCCATGACTTTCAAAATACAAAATAGTATTGCTGTGAAAGGGGAAAACAGCTGTCTGGAACAGGTCACAGCAGTGACTTCAAATTCTTCCACTGTCAGAGGGCGAGTTCCATTATTTAAGGGGATTCAAAACAACTTTGACCCGTTTTAAACCTGCCTGGTCTGTCCCTACTGAATACAGAGCAAAGAATAGATAATTGTGGGTAAAAATAGTGGGTCGAAATGGAAATTTTATTTTAAATCTGAGAAAACTTGCACAAAAGTTGTTTTACTGAAGAGAAGGGAACTATACAGGTATGTCTGTACTTTCCACTACAAAATAGCACTTTAAAAATTGTGGACATTTTGTGAAATCTTCTGCAGGGGAAACATTATTCCATGTCTAAAATGAAGCTGAGAAGTAATTGAGTATTCTAGATAATTGCATCTTATTTAAACATAGCAAAGATAAAGGACTTCTTTTTAGCCTTATGGGTTCTATGGTTATACTGTCAGAGTAAAACAAGGTACCAAATATCTGAATGCAAGAGAAATAAGTCACAGCTTCACATGCTTTCTGTAGTATTGCAGCTTTCACATATACACACCTTTTGCATGTAAGCAAATTTCCCATCATGGCTGTCCAGTTAGTCACACTGAAAATAAAAAAAATACCACAGAAATAAACCACTTATAAACATTTATGCTGTGCACAGACATGCTTCTTTTTTTCTTGAAAGACTTTGTTCTCCAGAGTATCGTAAGATAACAACCATTCTGTTAAGCAGCATCTTAAATTAGTTAGGGAAACATACAGTGTGTCCTCCTATAAAGGCCATACT
>JASSUY010046865.1:0-10170 GCA_032466535.1 Forpus xanthops | reverse complement strand
CCCGGGGCGGGGCCGGCTGCTGCGCCACATCCGCGGCCTCGACAGCGCCGTCGTCATGGGTGGGTGCCGGGCCCGGCGGGGCTGGGGAGGGGGGCAGCGGGTTACCCCAGCGCCACAGCCGGGCCGGGCTCGGCATGCGCGGGTCCCCTCGGCCGGCGGCCCTGGGGGCTGCTCGTCTGAAGTGAGGTAAAGCGGTAGCAGCTTTGTTACCGAGTGTGGACTGGTTATGGCGGCTGGTGCCTTGGGGTTTATGAAGAGTGTTTAATAGAAAAACTACTCTCATGGTGTTCCTCAGGAGAAACGGGCTCGGGGAAGACCACCCAGATCCCTCAGTACCTTTATGAAGCAGGAATTGGCTGCCAAGGCACCATCGCTGTGACCCAGCCTCGGCGAGTAGCAGCGATAGCCTTGGCTACCAGAGTCTCGGATGAGAAGAAGACGGAGCTGGGGGGACTGGTAGGTTGTTTTACAACATCTGTAGAGAGCTGGCTTAGTGCTGCAGTGTCAGTGGGGCTTAATGGGGAAGATAGTAACAGCCACGGGGGTCGACTACATTTAATAATATGCCCGAATGGGGAAAAACGGCTGTTTGCATGCTGCTGTGGCATGGAGCGGGTGTGTTTGACTCTGTATTTGTGGTATTCTTGGTTATTCTCTGTGTTCCTCAAGTTGAAAAAAAATACTGGTTAATGATTAAAAGTATTGCATTCTTTTCCACTGCTCCCTGTATTGAAAATCACTGTCAAGGAGAGCAGAGTGCTGGATCCATGCAGACCTGTGCATCTGTGGGAGAAAAGTGGAGGAGACTTTCCCTATCTAAAATCTTTGGAGATCATGGGGAGGAAGGAAAGGAAACTCAGGGCAACTGCAGTGCACTTCTAGTTGGGAAAAAACCAATTGGGATACAGTGTTGAGAGCATCCTTTGGGTGATGTTAGACTTGCAAGATAGCTGCTCTCAGACTGCAAATACACTGTTACACTTTCCAGAGCCTTCCTGGAGTTCCAGTTGGCTCTGTCCTGCCAGAGTGCTTTGCAGTCTTCCATTGTGGTACAATGCCAATGGCAAACGCAAGTAACTTTGTGGTATCTGTAACACTGGCTCCCATAGGTTGGCTACAGTGTCCGCTTCGATGACCTGACATCTGATGAAACCAGAATCAAGTTTCTAACAGATGGAATGCTGCTTCGGGAAGCGATTGGAGACCCCCTGCTGCGGAAGTACAGCATTGTCATCCTGGATGAAGCCCACGAGAGGACGATCCACACCGATGTGCTCTTTGGAGTGGTGAAAGCTGCACAAAAGAAACGAAAGCAGCTGGGCAAGCTGCCCCTAAAAGTATGTGACAGGGCCTGGGGCTTGGACTTTATCTCCTGGGATTTGCCAAAGCATTTGAAATGTCAGCCTTGACTGTGTTTCAGACGGTCCTTTTAAAACTCAGTAGTTAAGGTGGCTGGTTTATGATGTGTGGGTCTGATATGACACATCAGAACAACCTCTCTGGTTGCCTCCATGGTGCCCTTTTCCCTAAGAGCCCCTGTATGACAGCTGTATGTCATGCTCACACTGGGGAAGGAGATTGCACATTGTGTTGGGTGGATGTGTAATGAATTAGTGTGAGTATGTGATGAAGTCTGTTAAAAGCATGTTGGTTTTGTTGGGGAAGGCATGAAGGGGACTGATAGGGTCCTAGCACAGCCTTGTTCAACAGACCACTCTGTAGCATAGCTTTGTGGGTGTCACAGCTCTCTTAAGTGTCAGAAAGAAAATAAGCAAAGATGTGTTAAAATTATCATACCAACATATACCTTGTGTGATACCAAAGCTGATGACTTCAATAAAGAAAGATCACTCTTTTCTCTTACAAACCCTATGAGCTTTTTGCTGTTCTGAGTATATGTCTCAGTCTCTGGAAGCTAATCTTTGGCTAATCCTGACTGGATCGAAATTGCAATGCTAACCCATTTTATGTCTCTATTGAAGGTGATCGTCATGTCAGCAACAATGGATGTTGACCTGTTCTCCGAGTACTTCAATGCTGCTCCTGTTCTCTATTTGGAAGGCAGGCAGCATCCCATTCAGGTCTTTTATACCAGACAGCCTCAGAGTGATTACTTGCAAGCAGCACTGGTGACAGTCTTCCAAATTCATCAGGTATGGCTGTCTCATCAGGTTTGTGCCTCTCTGGGGCCATGGATTCTTGACTGGGGAGGCTCACAGGCTGCTGGGGTAGGAAAGATGGTGTGAGCTTGCTGCTGCCAAACTGGAGATGTCCCTGACTTGTGTCCTCTGGGAAAAGTGGATAGTTGGGGATCACGCTGAGTTAGTGAATTTGGATTGGCTCAAGGGAGAGGTTAACAAATGCCAGTGTTATTCCAAGAGTGAAAAGAAAGATTGGAACTGGTGAACTGTGAAGAGCACTGGGTTGCAGGGGGAAATACATATATAAACCAACAGTAGCATGAAGATGATTCTCATTTACTGTCAAAGCGTAACTGCAGAGCAAGTAGAAATCTGTTCACATGACAGTTTGTGGCATTTTGTGACTAAATATTTGTATGCAAGGCTGGCAGGGTGCTTGCTGGCTCTCTCCTTTGCACGTCCTGGACAGTTGTTTCATGAAACAGAGATGTGACTTAAGGACTTCCTCCATCCTGTTAAGACTGAATCCTGCAAACTGTGGTTTACTCCTCACTCTGTTGAATCCATTGGGAACTTCAGGCTGTTGCACACCTTGCACCATGCGTGTATCTTTTCTTTCTTCCTTACCTGCTTTGCTGACTGGCTCTCAAGACAGCATCTCATGTCAAGATCACATTACAATCTCAGTTCTTCCTCCCTATCCAAACCATCTTCACTTCTCACTTTGCTTCTTCCTCTGGCTGCAGGAAGCACCCTCTTCTCAGGACATCCTGGTGTTTCTGACTGGTCAGGAAGAAATTGAAGCAATGACCAAAACCTGCCGAGACATTGCCAAGCATCTTCCTGACGGCTGCCCACAGATGATGGTGATACCTCTCTATGCTTCTCTGCCTTACTCTCAACAACATCGCATCTTTCGAGCTGCCCCCAAGGTGAGGGGATGTGGTGGCTAAATAGGAAGAGTTTGCTTATGGGAGTGTTTGGAAGAAATGTGGGATTTAAAGGGTTAAAGCAGTCTGTACTGATTCTAAGTCAGTCTCCACTGTCCACTGGTGTTAGGCTGAATGGTTCCGGTGTGATATAAGACAGTGCAGCTGGAATGGCATTAACTGGTGCATATAAGTCATCTGGGATCAGAAAAGAAAGGAAGAATTAGGGAGTGAAAAGGGCAAAGGAATTGAAATTTGCCCTATTTCATGAGAACTTTATGTCCATATTACAAAAAAGCTATAGCACTTATTCGACAAAACACCAGGCTTATTGCAGGGCTCTAAGAAAAAGAAATTGTGCTGCCTCAGGCCCTTTTGTACTTGTTCAGTGAAAATCCAGCTCTTGTATCAGAAATGAAACCAAAATGGTTTAAAGACATACTGATAACATCTGTCCTGGATGGTGTATTTTATTACAAGTATAAGCACATATTTTGGGAACTGATAGGAGCTACAGGTTGTCTTAATTTACAAGAGCTGGCACAGTATATGGTCTTAACATGCTGAAGTGATAAGTGGGCTTGACCCATGCTGGCCAAAGTAGCAGCACTTCTTCGTTGCAGCTCATCTAAGGTGGCCTCTGACTGACTTTAGTTTGCTCTTCCTTCCAGGACTGTCGCAAAGTGATCCTGTCCACCAACATCGCAGAAACCTCCATCACCATTCCAGGAATAAAATATGTTGTGGACACAGGCATGGTCAAAGCAAAGAAGTACAGACCCGGTGAGAAAACCTAACAGTGCAGAGGTTGTTTTCAGTTTTGTAGCAATTATTTGAGGCAATGAGCCCCACTGAGAGCTGATTTAAAATGCCCTCTGTCCTGTTTAAATTAATATCTCAGGGTTTTAAGTGTGGGTTTTGGTGGTGGTTTTTGGTTGTTTTTTTGAGTGCCAGCCATGTGGGGGTAAAAATCTGTCAGATATGAATCTCCTCTTCATGGACACAATGAATGATAATTAGCTTTGCTTCAGTGTGCTAAACCAAGTGAAGTGCGAGCAGTATTTGAATGGCAGACCCTGGGATGTACTGTTGTTGACCTGACCTGTTCTCAAACAGGTTTATGTTATGTGCATTACATAAACATTGGCTGAAGTGATGCTTTTCCACACACAGAAACTGGTCTGGAAGTGTTGGCAGTCCAGTGGGTGTCAAAGGCCCAGGCTTGGCAACGCACAGGGAGAGCAGGGCGAGAGGACAGTGGGATCTGTTACCGGCTCTACACGGAGAATGACTTTGAGAAGTTGAACCAGATGACAATACCCGAGATACAGAGGTGGGGACAGAACCCTGGCACCATCACACTTCTTTCCGCACTTCTTTTATGTACTGTTAAAGAACTGAACAGCAAAACTGGATCTAGGGTCTAATAGGATGGCTTTTAAGAAAAAGTAACTGTAGAGACTGAATAGAAAAATTAGGAAGCATTTGCTCAGGGACAGTTGGGTCTGTGTCTCCAAACACACATGGGCAAAGGTTCTCTTGACTTTTCTTCCAGATCTTGGACTTACCTCTTATCCTTCCTGGTTTAGGAGGTAAGGCTTCGCCAGCTGGCACCGGACTAGTCTCTGTCAAGTTGCAGCACAGGTCTGAGGGCTCTACCTCAACATACAGGCAACTGAAAGAAAAGAATATGATAATAAAAAACGAACAATCTCAGTTGGCTCTTGTGTTTACGCAGGTGTAACCTGTCCAGTGTGATGCTTCAGCTCCTGGCCCTGAGAATTCCCAATGTACTCACCTTTGACTTCATGTCCAAACCATCCCCTGGTAAGTAAGAGGGTACAAAGGCAGCTGTGGAAGAATATGATGAATGAGTCACTGAGGAATTGCTTGAAAAGAATGTCTGCAGTCCAGCTGCAGAAGGTGGAGTGTGAAAGGTCAGAGCTCTGAAGAAGAAGCTGTGTCTTCTCCTGGTGATCCTAAAGGCTCAGATTTATGTACTGCTCACTGATTGTACTCAGTCTCATCAGAGCAGCCATGATTATGGCAGAGAGCAGGAGAGTCCAGCTTCCAAACAGAGTAGGGAGCAGCTTTGAGTCACAAAATCCATACAGGTGTGCTTTGACTGCCAAGGAAAGCCACAGGGAATCTCACTCAGCCTCTGCTCAAAGCTAGAGAAGGTGGCTTTAGTTTTACCACTTAAATTGGAAAAGGCGATTGTGGATGAAGGGGGATAAACCACAAGGCTGCTAATTTCTCTAAAGAGGAACTCCTTGTCCCTGTGGCCAGGGGAAGGGGAAAGAGGTAGTGATGGTACCAGCTGATCCTTCACTTCCTTGCCAGGAGGCCTCACAGCCTGAACATCCTTCTTTTGACAGAGGCTATTCAAGCAGCAATTGAGCAGCTGGTCCTAATGGGAGCTGTGGAACGAAAGGACAATCAGCTTGTCCTGACCCCCCTGGGAAGGAAGATGGCAGCTTTTCCACTGGAACCAAAGTTCTCTAAGGTAGAAATTGCAAAAACCTCGTGTGCTCTTGCCAATTCCATTAGCATTTATCTTTCAAACTTCTTAAACAAGATCTGGAATCTGGAGTGACTGCAGCTGTGCCAGTGTATTTGCCATATGTGAATGAAGCACAGCTTTATTTACAGCAGCTGTGCTGGTTTAGTTGTCATTTGGCATTTAATTCAGGGAGGGCTTTTTAAAGATAATTCCTCTCTCTGACCCATCTGAAGTTGACACCTGGTTTATTTCCTTGTGATCTCTGAGATTGCTGGTAGCACTGTTCAGCAGTTTCATGCAGTGTCTTGATGCTGTAGTGGATTTTAGTTGCTGTGTTTGTACAGTATATAGAATGGCCCGTCCCAGGAACAAGAACAACAGTTGCAGTTAAAGGTGTTTGATGGGCCCATAGGAGGATTTACAGTTGTCTCTAGGCCTAAATGTTTATGAGATTGTCCTGAACAATGCTTGGTAAAGTTCTAGGCTGCCAGTGAGCAGAAGGATCTGCCCATCTGAAGTGAATTTGGTTGACCAGAAATGAGTTTTGCTCTGTGATTTGCAGACCATCCTCCTGTCCCCCAAGTTCCACTGTACAGAGGAGATCCTGACCATTGTGTCACTGTTATCTGTGGACAGCATACTCTACAATCCCCCTGCCCGTCGGGATGAAGTGCAGTCTGTCAGGAAGAAATTCATCTCTAGTGAGGGGGATCATCTTACCCTGCTCAGCATTTACAGGGCCTTCAGGAATGTCAATGGCAACAAGGTAGGATGCTCTGAGGATACCAGTGTTGGCTGAGCTCACGGTGGTGAGGAGCTTTTTTGGCATACAGCAGAGTGGCATCTGCATCCTTCATGGTTGAAGCAATGTGCATCCTTTACAAGTGGGTAACTGGAGAAAGCTGTTCAAGTGCCTAAAGTTTCTCCAGAAGGCTGTAGCAAAACTGGTTATCAAAGCTTTGTGAGACCAGTTCTGAATCAGAGCCATGTTTCTTCCTCCCTTGGTTCCAGCTGGGCATGGGAAGGAGTAGGAGAGTGTTGAGAATTGCTGATAAATACCTAGACGTGCTCTTTGGCAGGATTCACTGCAAAAACACTGAGTATGTTGTCAAGCAGATTTTGATTTGTCCTACCCTGTAAACTTCTCAGTTTGATTTGTGGATCTGTAGACTCATGTACCCCATTCTTTGCAGCATTGGTCATTCTCAGGTGATCACTTTTCCCCACCTGTGGGATAGCAAGTGCAGTTTCACAGCACTTGGTGGCCTTGCAGAGCACTTCTGAGTGGGTTTAGCACTGTGTAGACAGAGGTAGAAATGTAGCCAGGAAATGGGTTAACACCTTTCCTATGAGAGGGAGGTTGAGTGTTTGGAGGATTCATGATTTTAGGGTGAAGAAGTGGCCCCTTCTAACTCCCAGTGTCTCTGCTGCAGGGATGGTGCAAAGAGAACTTCATCAACAGCAGGAACATGATGCTTGTGTCAGATGTCAGAGCTCAGCTCAGAGACATCTGTGTGAAGGTAACTTGTTGCCACACTGTATTTCTCTATTTGTCCCCAAACTGATTTTGCTGTGCTTCAAGTCCCAGGAGTGGGAAAATGTGCGTTTGTTTTCAGTATCCCATGAATAATCCGGTAAAGTTCCTGACTGTGCATCTGCATCCCAAAATCTCAGAGCTGGGAGGCTCAGTTGAGGAGAGGTGAGGAGGGAAGGGGAGCTCTAGAAAAGCTTCTGGGGTAGAGGAAGTTTTTCCCTCAGGAGTTCTGCCACTGGGGTGTGGATGTGAGTGTGCTATGTGCATTGCTGGGTGATGTCAGGCTCTGCAGCCTGTGCTGGCTGGCTTCTTCTCGGAGTCAGGCATTCAATTTAACAGCAGCTTTCACATCAGCACCATTTGTGCCAGTCATAGAGCATCAGGCACAGCACGGGAGCTGCTGCTGAAGTGCTCACAGTCTGCATGTGACATGGGAGCCACCATTTGGCACCTCTGCCCTGCTGCGAATGGTCCTTGGTCTGAAACCCACTCCCAGAAGGAGTCTTGATCCATTTTGCAGCTCATCTTTTGCTTCCTATTAGCCTATTTCTATAGTCTCCTCTCTTACTGGCTTCTCACAGACCTTAAAATGTCACATAAACTGTAAAAAAGGGTTTCAATGCACTAGAGAGGCTACAAAGGCTCTTCCCCTATAGCAGCTGGGCTCCAAGAACCAAGGAGTGCAGCCTCAGCTGGTTTGTGTTACTAGAGAGGCACAGTAAAGACCAAACAGGAGTCAGAAAACATGCAGTGACTTTACCTTGCAAGATCAGTTCTTGCTGGATCTCCTCCAGCACCGCCAGCTCATCGGGATCCTCTAGCATCTGGAAAAGACACATCTCTCAGTGATTCAACCGTTCTGGCTGCTCTGTCACTAAACTTCCACACCTGACCGAGCTGTCGCTATTCCCCATGCTGGCAGGATTTCTGACACAGTATTAGTGGTCTTGGAACCCACTAAAGGGCTGTGTTTCCTCATGCAGGTCTGTGTAGACACTTAACTTGTATGTCTGTCTTGTGCACAGCTCTCAATGCCGATTGAGTCCTCCCGCTCGGACACTGGGAACATCCGCCGTTGCCTGGCCCACAGCCTCTTCATGAACGCCGCAGAGCTGCAGCCGGACGGCTCCTACCGCACTGTGGACTCCCATCAGGCAGTGGCCATCCACCCATCCTCTGTGCTCTTCCACTGCAAGCCAGCCTGCGTGGTGTACAATGGGCTGCTGCACACCAACAAGTGCTACATGCGGGACCTGTGCGTGGTGGATGCGGACTGGCTCTATGATGCAGCGCCTGACTACTTCCGCAGGAAGCTCCAAGTGGCCAAGAACTGAGCTGTGGGTCTGGCACCAGCAGGTCCGGGGGGTTTTAGGACTGTTGTTTGGTGTGTAATGAACAGATGGGAATGGTGGAGCTTTGCTTAGGTCAAAAGCTAGTGCTTCAGGAGAGACAGACCTCACAAGTGTCTGTGGCTTTGAACAATCATCCTTTTTAATGGGTGAGGTCTAAAAAGTGAACGTGCTCTGTGTATGGGGTGTGGGATGAATCTGTCCCAGGAGGACAGAGGAGGGTTGGTATCAGATTGCAATTTTTAACAGGTTTGTAGATAAAGGAATAAAACCCTAAGAACACTCTTTTGTTGTTTTTTTTTTTTTATGGTTGTACGTGTGTCCTTAGCAGCTTTTACTGCAGTAAGTAAGTGAAACAAGTTGTAAATGTTTACATATGGGGGAAAAAAGACTTTTTACTATTTCTAGAAGGGAAGGCCTTTTACCTCATCAATCATCTTCCTGCCTTTTTGTCATGTTTGCTATCTTGGGACCCCACAAAGGCCAGTGATGGCCTGTTCCTAGGCAGGGTGATCCTGAACGTGTGCAGGTGTGTGTTGGAGATGGACACGCATCCCCATGTTGTGTCTCTTTGCAGTATTGTTCTCTGGTGGTTTGAAAAGAAGTTAGAAGAGGTGAGTGGGCACAGGCAAAACCTGGCACTTGGTTGTGTGAGCTGGGCCCTTGGGTTGGTATTTCCAGTGTGCAGCTATTTCAGTTGTTCTCCTTGAATTACAAGGAATTATTAAAGCACTGCACTTGTTTCTTGGGTTTATAGACTTCACAGCTCTAAGGGGGACTGTAATATGAAATATGTAATATGTAATGAATATGAAATGTAATGGCATTGTTTGGGCAGTCTTGTGGAACAGTCTGTTCAAGGGAGGAGAGGTTTTTAGTTAGAGCTGATTTGTATAGTTTTAACCCAAATAGAGATGTGGTGGCAGAAATCCATGGCCTGGGTGATGTTTTGTTACGTGGAAGCTGCGTGGATGTGATGAGGTGTGGATGCTCTCCTGCTACAGTGCGCAGCAATGGGCCTTATGTGCCTCAATAGAGAGCAGTAGTGCCAGCTTATGGACAAAGGGAAAACTGAGCCAGCAAAGCGTTTGCCTTGGTCAGTTCTTCCTCTAAAATATTTATTGCTAAAGAAGGAAAACCCACAAAAGACGAAAGTCTTTCCCTCCTTTTCCGCGTAAGCCGCGGAGGGCTCTTCACGAAGGTGCCCACACAACAGTGTTGACGTACAGCAGTGAAGCTCTCGCCATCCACTCTCATAATGCACCCGAGAGAGAAGCCTCAGTGTTACCTCCACATCCTTAATGCTTTCTTTGCGCCTCCCTCGGGGTCAGTCCCGGCGCCGTCTCTGCCCCGGCTTCCTCTTTAAAGCTCGCGGGGTTTCACCTCAGCCGATTGCCGGGGCCGGGACTCGAACCCGGATCCTCCCCGTGCCGCGGTGGCCGCCGGGCTGGGGGCGGCCGGAAGCTGGTGTGTCTGTTCCGGGGCCGGCGGTGTCCTCTGCCCGCCCCTCCTCACCGCGCGGCCCGCACTCACCATGCTGCTGTCCCGGGCCCTGCGCGCCGCCGCCGCGCTGCGCCCAGCGCTGTGCCACCCGCCCCGCAGCCTCCTTCCCACCTCCTCCATCTCCTCCTTCTTCATCTCCTCCTCCTCCTCCTCTCCCCGCGCCCCGCCGCCCCTGGCGCGCTCCCTGTGGCAGCTGAGCGGCGGTGGGGCG
>JASSUY010046862.1:30473-43901 GCA_032466535.1 Forpus xanthops | reverse complement strand
CCGGCGCTGTCCGGGAGCCGGGGTACAGAGTGGGGAAGAGGCGCGAACGCTCCGGGCCGGCGGCAGAGAGCGGAGCGGAGCTGCCCACACAGGTCGGCGCGCCCCGGCGGCAGCGGCACCTCCTCCTGCCTTCTTCCCCGCCTCTCTTTCCTCCCTCCCCGGCTGGCCGGCCGGCCGCTCTCCGCGCCCTACGGCAGTCGGTCCGTGCCCACGGGCGGGGCGGGAGGGGGCGGTCCGAGGCGCAGGGGCGGGACTCACGTACTCTGCACCTGCAGGTCCATCTCGCGCATCTCGGTGAACCTGTCGCGCAGATCCATGGGAAGCTGCTCGATCACTGCAGGGACAGCGGGGGAGGGAGGAGGGGGAGTCAGTCACTCGCCGCCGTGGGGGAGGGGGCGCCGCCTCATGGCCGCGGCTCCCGCCCCGGCCCCGCTCCACCGGCAGTGCCCAGCCGCCCGGCGCCCCCGTCCCGCACACACTCACTCTCGAGATAGTCCTCCAGATACAGCATGGCGGCAGCCGGGCCCGCGCCAAGGGGCTCCTCGCTAACGGGGGCTCGTCCCTTCCAATATGGCGCCGCCACCAACAACACCAGCAGCTCGACTCAGCGAAAACAACATTGGCGGCTGACGGCGCTCGCTGCGGCCGCGCCGCGATTGGCTGCCCGCTCCGCTGACGTACATCGTGCCCGCGCTCTGCCGCGCGGCCTCACGGGAAATGTAGTCTCTCTATGGAGAGGCGGCGGGAAACTACATGTGCCGCCATGCGCTGCGGCTGCCGTGCCCTCTCCTGCCGGTGGGAGGGCCGGGGAGCTCGGCTCCGCCCCGCCTGTGCTGCCTGCGGTTGTCGTGTTGGTGTGTCCGGGCCGTCTGGCTTTTGTCCGGGGGTAGGCTGTGAGTCCCCGCTGAATCCGGCCTGGTTCGGCAGGGCGGCTGCCGGAGAGATGGGGTCGAGTGGAGTGCACCCAGCCTGGCGCTGTGTGAAGGGAGAAACTTGCAGAGCTTGCACGAGGCTTCATGCTTGGTTTCTATCTGTTACTTAAAACGGTCGTTGCTGATAATTGTGCGTAAAAAGCATAAGGGATGACAGAACTAATGTAATAGTCGTTATTTTCCTGTGAGGGTAGTGAGGCAGTGGCACAGGTTGCCCAGAGAAGCTATGGCTTGCCCCATCCCTGGCAGTATTTGTGCCAGGTTGGACGGAGCTTTGGGCAGCCTGGTCTAGTGGAATATGGCCTTGTCCACAGTAGGGGTGCTGCAACTAAATGAGCTTTACGGCCAGTTCCAATCCAAACCATTCTATGTTTCTATGATTTCTGTGTCTTCTCGTGGATGACCCGAGGTGAAACAAGCTGCTGTGTTCAGAATGCATCAGTAACACAGGTAGTGGCAACACTACAGGCACACAAGAGCACACACTTAACGTGTGCTTTAGCACTGCTGCTCAAAGTACAAAAAATAATTAGCAGATAGTAGTTGTTGCAGTTTAATTACAATACCTCTTGTTTATAGCCTTACTTACTGTAAGTTCTTAGTTGATTGAGATTTTTCATGCAGTTTCAATCCCCCAAAGAGTATTTCATCATTTTATCGCTATAATTACTGCTCAAATAATTTACTCGTACTTATATTTTTTTCACTGGGGGAAGAAATTTTCTGGGCTTAGATGCTATCAGGTGAAGGTGCAGGAGAATAAACGTGGTAGCAGAACAGGCTGGTTTTCTGCCATGCTTTATATCTACTTTTCAGCTTCCCATATGCATCCAAGCAAGGAAGAAGAGTGTATGCTGAAGCCAAAACTGAATAAAAACCTGCATAGGATGGTTTTGAGTGCCAGGACCAATGGAAAACAGCATTCTTTACTCATGTTTTAAGCTCATATAGTGTGAGTAGTTAGTTAAGGATGACTGAATTTTGGGCAGTAAAGTGTAAATTTTGTGTGTACCCTTTATGAAGACCGATGTTAGCCATGTCTTGAACATAAAGGGTATACCTAAGCATTTTTTTTTTTAATTCCTATTACAGATCGAGGGAAAAAAAGTATATCAGTAACTATCAATTTAACTAAAAATGTGCTGTGCCAAAGTAGTCACTTTCCATACTCATTCCATCATTAGCCGTGTAATCTGTGCTGCAGAAGCAGAAATATTAGTTTCATACTCACCAATGAGCAGTTGCTAGATGGTCAGTAAGCTCACTTGTAAGAATCTATATATTAGTGCTTTTATAGATTGCTTTTTAATATATGCTTTTTGTAATGTACTTTTGACAAACAGGAGTAGGAATGACAGGATTTTTGAAGTTTTGTGTGAGAAATCGCTTGGTTCCATTTGGTATGTAGAACTCAAGACTGACCCTTCCTGGGAAGACAAATGCCTGCATTTTTATTTAAGCAAAAGGGTTTGATGCAACACAAGAATTTAGATTATGCAAAAGCACAACAAAATACTGACACCCTGTATTCATCAGGAGAAAAGCTAGGTGAGTATAGGGAAATCTGAATTGATGGGGTCACTTTCTTGTATGCTTAGTGGTGGCTTTAATGTTGGTTGCTTGGTTTGTTGGTTTGTTTTTTTGTTTGGGTTTTTTTTTTTTTTTTGTCATAGACATGTTTGGGAGCGCATTTCATGCAGCAGAATAAGAAAGCAATCTGGCACACAAATACAGTACAAAGACTCCACTGTCAGAACCATAACTGAAACACAGTCATAGAGTAAGTTCTTACCATTTGCTTCATAACCACAATCCTAGGACAACCAGGACCTTGTGACTTCTTTGTGCTCCAGTTTTCATGTCTGAGTTTGCCACATTGATCTTTGCAAGCATGGAAATAGCCACCAAAATCCTCATGGAGGGTTACTGTGCAAGGCATTTTCATCTAGTTGCTCTGTGTTGTGGTTCCCATGTCAAGTAAACCAAGAAACACAGCTCCTGGGGCTGTGTCTTGGTCATTCCCTTCAGTAGCAGCATGTGCAGTCTGCAGCAGTGGGAAGAGCAAATGGAACTTGGGCATGCCAACAGAATGACAAAGACAAAATGCTAGTGAGGTTGGCTGCTGTCTTCAGGGTATGAGTGCCTGCCTTTATATTTTATGGTTTATTGGAACATGTCAGAGGCTTTTATGAAAATAGGAACCTGCTTCAAAAATTGTTCACTGTAGTGCTTTACAGCAGGAGATGGGAAGGGATTATGTAGTAGAATACAAATGAAAATTAATTCAACTTTGTTCAGTATCTATTGAAAAGCAATCAGGAACTTATTTATCTACATGTAGTCCTCTTCATTTCACTTTTTTTCAAGAGGAAGTGGAGCAACTGAAGCACAATTCTGCCAATGATAATTTGTATTGTATAGTCAAATGAGTAGCCATGCCAGCTTCAGTGGGGTTGTGTGTATTAAGTGCTGCTTATCATGGTATGCTGAGGGAACTGAGTTTAAACTAACATTTAAGAAGTGATCATTCACACAGACCATAAAAAAGAAGCCGTTTTATAATGGAAAACTTGTTGATGTGTATAAATGTAAAGAATTAACTGTATTGATTAACTAAACTTTTAGAACTGTCTAATTGGAACAGTGCCTGATAACAAAACATGGATTAATTACAGAGTTTATTGGGATACAAATACAGTGAAAAAGAACTAAACACTGATTATGAACTCAAGGTAAAAAGGAATTCAATTTGTGAATCACAATCATTGCATAAAAAAAGATCATATGACAACAGAAGTGCATAGCACAGAGAAAGGAAGGGAGGCCACAGGAGCTTGTGTTTTTTTCTCTTGATGTAACTATTAATGTTGATGGCATTTCTCCAGCAAATGTTTCATGTAAATCATCTATCATCCCTTGTAACAGAATGGTGGCATTAAGGAGTATTACAGTTGCCCTGTGGTCTACCTAAAGGTAATTGCTTGCATAGTTTTTTATAGTTTTCAACTGACAAGGAAAAAAATTATTAAAAACATGGACTTATGTTCTGGTGTACACTTCTCAGATGGTGTTAAAACTTTAAATCTTCTCCCTTTTATCCTTATCCATTCCAGAGCTCTGTAATGTCCTTTTTCTATTATTCTAATTTCTTTTATCTCTTCCCACTTCTAGGGTTGTTTGACACATCCTTTCCATCTGTGTGCTCCACTTCTTATCAATCTGTTGGTCCTTCCCTTTCCTTGTTCCTTCCAGATCTGTTCTGTTTTCTAAGCTCTGTGACTGCTGGGACTTTCTATGCCCATCAGGATTCTCACAGTTGCATATTTTCTTCAGTACTCTGATTTTTAACTATTTTGTAATCCTGAGTTTCCAGACCAATAGCTTTATGTTTTGTTTCTTGTTTTCAAGAAGGGCACATTTCTAATGCTTTGATTTGAGATCAGGAAGACCTACCTAGCCCATCCCTAGATTGACCCTTCAGGTCTCATCTACTGTTGGTTGGTTCTTGTGCTTCTTTTTCTCCTATGGGAGCCTTGCTGCTTGTTGTACACAAAGATCAGTGATGTATGGAGTGCAGAAAGCAAAACCTGTCACGGCTAGTCTGCTGTCATAGAAGAACTTTAAGACAGAGTGACAGCAAAGTGGCATCTGCCAATGGTGCAGCAAGACCTACGAACAACTACAAGCCTGAATAGCTCTTAAACTACCAGAAATGAGCAGTTTGCTTTTCCTTGGCACCTGCTGCATGACAGCAGTCCTGTCTGGCAGGCCAGAATCCATTCACCACAATGTGCTGCTGTCAGCATGTGCTGTGGATCACGTAATCCCTAGCAGTTTTGTCTGCCAGCGTCAGCATCAGGCCTGCTGGTCTCCTCATGTGCTTTCAAGTACTTTAACTCCTCCTCACTTCCTGTTTGTTGCCTGCTATTTTGCCACTGTTGCTGCTGTTTTTTCATTCTTTCCAGTCCTCACAGTCCACCTGTCTCCCAGACTGGCATGGACCCGTCATCTCCCATATTCCACCCCTTCTGCTGCTACAGGGGCAATCACCCACAGCCTCCCTCTCCCTCTGCAGGAAATAACTATCATTCCTGCTGTAATACACACTGTGGTTATTGGAGGACATGAGTTAAATAACTAAATTGTCTTGAGACTGAGCACCATGTAAGTGTTACAGCATGATTGTATTTGTTCTGGGCAATCAACTTTATGTAATGGGAAACTCCATCCAAAGCCAGATCTAGGAAGAGCCTGGGTGAGGCTGTCAAATGCATAATGTTGTCCTTGTCTGGTGCAGCTCTGTGCTGAAACTTCACACTTCCACAAAATGTTTCTCAGAAAGAGCAAGTTTGGCCCAGAAGAGTTGTGGCTGGATGGTAATCTGTCTGAGAAATCACTTTAACTTTTCTGCTGATTGCAAACTCATTCAGATTCTGAGATTCACATTCCTATTTCTGGAAACAAATCCATGACCCCTGATAATTAATTTGCTGTAATAGTCAACAGAAAAATGGAACTGTCATTTATGTTTCAGCTTGACTTTGTGTACAGACTCAGGCAATTACATCTCCATTTTTTAGTTAATTTTATCTGCTACAGACTTGGTTAAATTTACTTGCAGATTTCAGTTATTTCCTGAAAGTCTGCAGGATATGAACAATTGCTGGTTGTATGTTAATCACTGAAATGTTTTATCCTGACTTCCTAAGGAAATAAGCTTATATGAGCAATTAATATGTTTGTGTGCACACTTCTTTATCTGTCCTTTTCTTGTCTGTCAAATTGACTAATCATCTCAGACAATTTCAGATTAACTAATTCACTAAGAAAAATAATTCTTTTAGATATGAATTGTATACTCCTTAAATGCTGTGTTGTCTCTAATAGTTTTTCGTTTTTTTTTCTTCCTTTCACTGAGTAAAAGGTTACAATATAAACCTTCTACATATTAGTCTTAAGAAAATCCACACACGAGAGCAATGAGTGCCCCAACCACAGAATAAGCTTTGGTTGGTGAACATAACTTATTAGGCACTGTTGTAAGCAAATGCAGAAGGAACCAATATAAGTAGTATTGTTGCTCGCAGAATCTCAGGTTTTGTTTGCTTGATTTTCTTAAAATCCTGAATGCTGCGTCACATGACATGCATGGGAGTAAAGTTTGAAAATAATTATTATAATGGGTATTTAAACACTCCTAGTAAATGTTTAAAATGCCTTTAGCTGTTTATCTGTAAAGAAAAACATTTCTTGCTTTATTAAAATTGTCAGATTTACAATCAGACTTTTTTCCATGAGGTCAGCACATTCTTGTGGCTGGAAGAGGTCCACATCTGCTAGCTTTCCACCGAGAAATGCTACAAATGCCTGCTGTGCCGTCAGTGCACAGAATAATGTGGGATATGACACCATCTGTCCCTTGTGCTGCTCAGAAGATGTGTCCTTTGAGAGTGGGGGTCTGCAGATGGAGTAGGTAAAAATTAAAAAGCTGAAAGTTAGGAGATGACAATGTGGCTATATTACCCTCCACCCAGATTCATGCTTTCGTAGTCTCCTTTGTCCCTGGAGCAAATCCAAAGAAGCTGAAAACAGCAGCAGGGGAAGGAAATACTCTGAGAAATTTGCCAAAAGAGTGTCATTATGATTGACTGAAGGAGCACAGCTGCGACAGGAGAGGATGCAGACTTTGAGGGCTGGCATGAATCTTCAATGCTTCTATGCATATAGTGTCAGGTATGCGAGGATAACACAGAAATCACCCTCTCTTTCATAATCAGTAAGCCAGAGCAGTGCAGAGATTAGGGCACCTGAGAAAATGGAATTCAGACCCAGAGGAGTTGCAGGAGAGGACAGATCCTTGTGACAGAGTGCAAATGCCACAATTCCTTACCAAAGCAAAGAAGATCTACTGGAATTTAGCATAAGGCACAGATGTACCTCTTTGCTGTGATAGTGGTAGGCAAAACTTGAGGGGAGAAAAAAAAAGAACTGGCTTTCTTGAAATTTTATTAGTGGTAGTATGTGAGATGGTAATTCCATCATAGCTGTGCTGTGCTAAAGATATAATCAAGTGATCTGTCTGGAGAAGCTAATTTCATAGAATCATAGAATAGTTAGGGTTGGAAAGGACATTAAGATCATCTAGTTCCAACTCCCTGCCATGGGCAGGGACACCTCACACTAAAACATGCCACCCAAGGCTCTCTCCAGTCTGGCCTTCAACACCACCAGTGATGGAGCATTCACAGCTTCCCTGGGCAACCCATTCCAGTGCCTCACCACCTTCCTCATATCCAATCTGAACTTCCCCTGTTGAAGTTTGAACCCCTTACCCTTTGTCCTGTCACTACAGTCTCTCATGAAGAGTCCGTCCCCAGCATCCCTATAGGCCCCCTTCAGATACTGGAAGGCTGCTATGAGGTCTCCACGCAGCCTTCTCTTCTCCAGGCTGAACAGCCCCAACTTTCTCATCCTATCTTCATATGGGAGATGCTCCAGTCCCCTGATCATCCTCATGACCCTCCTTTGGACTTGTTCCCACAGTTCCATGTACTTGTTATGTTGAGGAGACCAGAACTGCTATAATTATCTTATTCAGTACATATAGAGTTGATGAAAATACAGACTATTTGGAGAGCACATAAGCTCTTCTCCAACTGACATTTTATGTGTGATTTTTTTAACTTTTAAAAATATTTCACACGACCTAAACATAACTTTTATAGATATCAGATTTGCTTCATAATTAGAAATTTGTTTGCTTAGCTTACAGATGAACTAATATGATTCCCTACTGACTTGCATCAGCTTACTTTAAGGTTATTATTGTTTATAATTTTTATTCTAAAATGCAAATTCATGGTCCCACATGTGGTGAGCTCTGTCATATTAGTTACTAAAGAAATAAAGAATAAAAGGTAGCCACAGGCTAAGTTGACACCTAATTTGTTTTTCATTTCATGCATTGGTGAAGTAACCTTACTGTATTTTTAGATGACTTCTAAAGGCTTGCAATCAGCAAATACCATAATGATGTAACGATGTACCTAGTGTTTGCATATATGCAAAAATCCTTAATGCAAGCATGCCCAATGTTATTTGAAATTGCATTGCTAAAACAGAACAGGCAGTAAGTGCCATTGCAGACCATTTGGACTGATTTTGTTTCAGCTTTTCCAGTATGTCCACAATTCCCGTCCATTTCAAGGTCAATTTTTTCCAAAGAAAGGAATCTACATGGTAAGTGTGCAATGTTCTTTTATGTTGGTGCACGTGGAGAATTTGCCTGTTAAACATCCACTTTGCATCAGTACTATTCTTCAACAAAGCATGGAGAGTTACATAATCACCTTGGACTTAACAGGCATATTAGTTGGCATTCATTGCATTTCCAATGTAACAAGTGGTAAGAATGCCAGTTCAGAAACAGTTTTTCTACCATGAGCAGGACATCTACTTACTCACAAAAGAGTTAATTTTGGTGAAAAGGTTCTAACTGATTTTCCAGCTCTCATTTTCATGCTGTGCTCTTTGCAGAGCTGTCTGGTCTAGATCTGCATATGTTTTGGCCATTAAATTTGTTGGTACCACAGAAGCTGGTGCCACAGAATTAAGGGCTTTACCAGGAAAAAAGAGCTACATCATGAGAGTCCACAAGTTGAATTTACAACATATCAGCAAGTGTAATCTAATGTGGCGGGGGAACATATTTTTATTAAGAAAAGGCATCATTATTGTTATTTAACTGTCCAGAATCTATAAGAAAAATAGTAAAATTACTGCATTTTTTTCACCTCAATTCAATCTGATAACAAAAAGTAAGTATTTTTTTCCCTGTTACTGAGAAACCTTCTATTTCACTTAGTTATAATCTCAAGATTTTTTTTGTTCTTCTCTGTCTCTCTGTCCTTAAAGATTAGTGCAAAACACTTGGGAATGCAGCTGACTGAATTCTTCAATGAAACAATTTTTTAGCTGGACAGTACTCATTCACTGTATACTAAGGCACTTGCAAGAACCTAGCTGCTTCAACAGGACTTTTACTGAAATGCAAAACTCCAAGAGAGCAAGAGGTATAATAGGTAAAAGCCATGTGATTGTGGAATTCTCTTGGGAGATAACCAGCATAATCAGGAGCCTCTTCTGCCTTATTTAGGCATTGGGCCTAGATTTTTCCTTCTTCATCTTAATTTAGTCCCTGAGTGCTAAGTGTGAGAGAAACAGCTATACAGATCTAGCCCAAAGATTATTCTGTCTATCCAGGATTTTGGGTACTTGGCTTCATAGCTTTGTTGCAGAGAATTTAAAAAAATATAGATTAACAAAAAGTCACAATCCATCTTTACTTTAGAAAAAACACTGTAGACTTGATTTCCTGATGGTTGAAGCCGATTCCTGGAGCAGGGATGAATGGCAGACCTGCAGACTGAACCTGAATCTTTCACATCCTAAATAAATTCCTCTCACTGCCAGACTTCTGTATGCTCATCCATAACACTGAAAGGGTTTAGTGTAATTTAGTAAAGAAGAAGAACAGTTAAGAAACCTTAAAAATTTCCAGGTCTAACCTGATACTGAACATCTTTCATCAATAGGGGGCAGATTTACTAAAAATTTTTTATAACTGCATATGGTTATAAACTCACACTATTTCAGTTTGAATGTGTATTTATATACTGATATCATTAACAATTACTTTTGTTAGCAGTGAAATCTGGTCTTTTATGATGATGACTATGTTCTGTATATAGAAAGGGAGAATCTCACAGAAAAATGTAAGAACTTTGTATATCTTCCAAGACAGTGATAAGTTTTTGAGAAAAATTCAGTGGCCCCTCGTTTTTTTGCATCAAGTATAATCTTAAAACTGTCAGGTAACAGTATTGTTACTTTATCACAACGTTTAGCTGTTAATTAACATAGTAGCAGATGAGTATTTGGTAAAAATAGAAACAGGTCTTAATTCTTTCTTATTATGAATGTCAACATTTCTTTGCAATGATTACATCTGGGCTATTTACCCATTTTTTTTGAGGCTAAACATAAATTCAAATTACAAATATTTGCTTTTAAAGAATGTTTACTGAAAGAAAAGCCTAAAATAGTATGTCTTAGCAAGTCTCTTCTTTCGTAAACAGGATTAACATAAATGGTGCTGCCAGATGATGATGATTAATGGTTCTAAACTCTATAGATCTGCATTATGTAGTGCACCTCATATCCTTGAAATGAGGATGGTCATTTGTCGTTGTTTACCGCTCAAAGTACAACAGGTAATTTACAGGAATAGATTGTAGTATTTTATAATTGCTTTTTTTTTGTTAACTCATGGTCTTCTATTTGAATAAATATTAGGTCTCAAAGCAATGCATTCATTTTCTGTGTAGTGACGTGCAGTGGCTGGGTAATCAATTATACATTTGTTTAGCTGGAATGACCTCTATCATATTTCTCATGCAGTCAGTACCCTATAAGTAGTCCCACAGAATAAAACCACACTCTTCCCACCACGAAGCATTAATTTTCTACTTTTGTTTCCTCATCCCTACTCAGCCATGCGGCTGGCAGGGTTTGCAGCTTAACCTTAGGGCTGGAGCACATTCTACCTGTCCAGAGGAATTATTTTTTGGTCTTCTGTTAGCATGCCCTTACAGGGGAGGCTGTTTTCCCATGGGCCCTCCCTGGCACCTCTCCTTACCCGTGCTGCATCCCTCTGTTTTAGACAATGAATAAAATGTCTGACTTGGCTCATAACAGCTGTATGGCTCATCATAGGCTGCAGAGTTCATTAAAAGCCACATGATATTTTGTATTCAAAGAATTTCTCTCTCTGAACCTCTCTGTACTTTTTCACAGAATCACAAAAAATGTATGTAACATATGCCAGACAGAAAAACCTGATTCATGGGTTTTGTTTTTTTTTTTTTTTTTTTTGTGGGAATGCACTATGAATCCAATGTTTTGGATCAATATTTTAAATGGGAAATTCCATTAGATCAGAGACTTACCGTTCTGGAATTGCTCAGTACCTCAAATGCTGGAGGACAGATGTAGCTTGCCTTCTTTATTTACTGATGCTGGCTCATAAATGTATCTTCCTAGCTTGGACAACAGAGGTAGCTCCCCTGTGGGCCACTTTGTTGAACTTGACTGAAGAATGTCTGCCCCTGGAAAGAAAAATATTTGATTTCCAACAGAGAACTGAATTTCTGTGCCAAGTGGGACAGGTTTGGAACAAGCTGGAACAGAATGGAAAGAAGATTAAATTATCATGCTAAGACTGAAAGTTATTATATAGATACCTGAACCCAAAATACACCTATGTGGGTGTCTATCTACTGTGAGTGTTACCACTTTTCTATTTTCAATCAGTGTTAACTGCATAAAGCCTTGAAACTTCCTCTCAAAAATATAGGCACATTTTGTTAAATGTGTAATGTAGGCAGCAGTGATTTGGTCATATCAAGCTGTTTAAAAGAAGACGTGCAGGTCAGATCTATCTTCAAAGACTACAGGGCCCTGCAAAATTCTTAGTACCAGAGCTAGATGCCTTTGTGTCTAGAGTCACATACAACTGTAGTTTAGTTTGGAGGAGCTCTCTCTCTATTGCCTGTACCCGAGATATCAGAATTTCAGTATTAAGACTCAATATATTGTACAAATTTTTAGTTCAGAACCAGTATGTTTGAATCAAGGGCAACTACTGTCATCAGGTGAAGATTTTAGTTTTAATCAGCCTACTTCAAACACACATCTGCTCCATATGGGTACATGTCTATGTATCTGAATACATATGTATGCATACACATGTTATTTTGGCACTGGTACTCAGATCTTGCTCATAATACTATTTTCCATTATCTGTCCTTGCATATCTCCTTTCAATGGACACAATACATACTTATAGATTGAGGATTTGAAAGGAAAAGAATCCATATTCTCTGTGAAGGCATCTGTGTGGTTTTATTTAAGATTTTTATAAGAGTGAAATTAAAAAGGGCAAAGAGAACATCATAAAGATAAACCTGTAGAATTTAATGGACTGCTATAATTATGTTTTACTTTTATCTTACAGATTTTATTAGGAAATAGTCATATTATAGAATCTTGTAAGATAATCTAAGAAATAAGAAGGACAGATACTCAGATAAATTCTACAAGTTTTAAAGTAATTTCTGTATAATCTTATCAGCCTCCTCACCTCTGGTTGGTTCTAAAAGATTTTCTGTAGAGACCGTCTTCTTCAGTCTGTTCGCAGGAAGGCTGGAGGCATGGATACAGCTGGATAATGCACATGCCTCATTCAGTGAATTACTTACTAGTAGATATCATTTGCTGCCTTGCCAAGCAGCAACAAAATAGTAACAAAGCAGACTCCTGTATCAGGTAACACACACACCAGCTGTCCCTTTAACCCACTGCTGTCTTCCTTTCTCATAAAACCCTTCTTTCTTCATCCTTCAATTTTAATGTTTTTCACTTGTGAGTAACTTCGTTTACAATGTCACATCTTAAGTAGCCAGTGAAATATGGAAAATTTTGTGTTTGTCATGGAAATAAAATGCTCACATCATACTGATAAAAGAAACACCAAAGTTTGCCCTTCGTGTTAGTATTTGTGTAACTTTAAGGGATGCCTTTGTGTCATGCACACAGGTGCCATGTGATGCAGGAGTTACCATGGCAACAGCATTATTGACTACAAAATCAGGCTTCAGAATAGCTTTATCTTAATCACCTTCAGTTTTTCCATATGTTCCAAGTGTTCTTCTCTGCTCAACATGGAGTGAACATGAAACATAACAAATCTGTGGGCTGAAGGATGATACACTTCACTTGCACAACTTTTTGGTCATTGCCAATCTGTTTTAGTACTAAATTCCTATTGTCCCTAGTATTGCGTGCATAAAAAGACAAGTCGCAGACAAAGCATGTATATACGTTATCTGCATATCCTCAGAAGATATTGTAAGGCAGACATCTGCCAGTGAGATGTACTCAGTACTGAAGGAGACTTCAGTACCTTAAGCAGTGGATAAGTAATGTTGTTCCCATAAAAGGTCTATCACTAGTGCAACACTGTGTTTTATGGAATAAAAGGGAATGGTTACTTTGAGAGGTGACCCAAGATACCATGGAATCTGTGGATACTTGTCAATTGAGCCAACCACTATTTTATCTGATTGAGACCTCTATCAAACAATGCTTCCTTCCTTGAATATGAATTTCCTTATATGAGGGAGCTTTTAATTGATTCTTTTGTATTATAAGATGTTCTTGAAGGAAACAGAAAATGTACATGATATAATGCTGTAGACAAAGAACTCTTCTCTAACAGTAATGACTGGCCAAATTGTTAAATGTTTGTATCCAACACAATTCAGATCAATACTTTTTTATGGTATCATTCAAGAACTAAATTGTTGGGGCCTTAGCAATCCTGAATGATTACACAAGACTGTGAGACGTGCAAAAGAACAAGTCTGCAAACTGCGAA